>WNWK01002013.1:0-122500 GCA_009830355.1 Cherax destructor | reverse complement strand
ATAATACCACAGACCACTACCCTACCTTTCTCATAACTAACCTCGGTAAATTACCCCAAGAGACTACTAAAGTTACCTTCAGACTACATAATGAGGCAGCTATTAATAACTTCATAACACCTATGTCAAACATCGACTGGCAAACCGAGTTAGACACCTATACAGATACATATGTATTAATAATTTTCTAAAAAAGACTCAATACCTCTATAACATGCATTGCCCTAAAAAAAAAAAAAAAGATCACAGCTAAGAGACTAAACAATCCCTGGCTAACACCCAGCATTCTCAAATCCATTAATATAAAACACCTATATGAAAAACAGTACAGAATGGGTCAAATAAAAAGAGAACAAACCAAACGTTACTCATCAAACCTAACCAGCCTGATAAGGTCAAAAAATTGTATTATGAGAACAGATTAAATAACTTAAGAGGTGATATGAAAAAGACCTGGAAACCCCTATCTGAAATTCTAGGAACTAAAAAAGTATCCAGAAACATAACAATCAAACTGACAAACCCGGATGAACCCTGATGCTCCCACCAACTGAAACACCAAACAGACTAAATCTTTTCTTCTCCACAATAGAAAAAAAGTTGGAAAGCAAAATCCCAAGTTCAAACACTCCACCTAACACCTACCTCACTGGCACTTACCCGAATACACTATTCTTAGCTCCGACCAACCCAACAGAAGTCTCGCTTGTTATTAACACATTAAAAAACAAGGCAGGAGATCTAAATAACTTACCACCTTTTATATACAAAAAAAGCTTCAAGTACTATCACCAATTATTGCAACACTCTTTAACAAATCCATTGAATCCTCCACCTTCCCATCAATACTCAAAATAGCGAGGGTTACCCCCATACATAAAGGCGGAGATCAACCAGACCTAAATAACTATAGGCCAATATCTAACTTACCCCTTCTCTCCAAAAGCTTTGAAAAGTTAATTCATAGGCAAATCTATTCCTACCTCATCTCCCACAACATACTGAACCTCTGTCAGTTTGGTTTCAGGCCTAATAAAAGCACAAATGATGCAATCATACACATGCTAGAAAATAAAGAAATCCCACTGGGAATCTTCATTGATTTACGTAAAGCTTTAGATACAGTTGACCATGATCTGTTACATCTAAAATTATCACACTATGGTATAAGAGGGCACTCCCTCAACTACCTAAAATCATACCTTAGCGACAGAAGCCAATATGTGTCCACAAATGGAGCTAACTCTTCCACACAAACAATTACAGTTGGTGTCCCACAGGGAAGTGTTCTTGGCCCACTTCTCTTTCTCATTTAATAAACGACCTACCAAATGCATCTCAACTACTCAAACCCATACTATGTGCAGATGACACTACATACGTCTTCTCTCACCCATGCCCAGTCACACTAGCTGTTACGATCCTGGCCTGAGACCACTAATTAGTTTAGCGGTTATCGTAACAACAGTACAGCAGGTGCTAGGAATTATTAAAGTACAAGGCAGGCCGGACTTGAGTTCTGGAGATGGGAAGTACAGTGCCGGCACTCTGAAGGAGGGGTGTTAATGTTGCAGTTTTATAACTGTAGTGTAAAGCACCCTTCTGGCAAGACAGTGATGGAGTGAATGATGATGAAAGTTTTTCTTTTTCGGGCCACCCTGCCTTGGTGGGAATCGGCCGATGTGTTAAAAAAAAAAAAAAAAAAAAAAATCTCTACCTCCTTACTCTTAGGAGGGTGTACACACTATATAGACCTTTACTTTCACTCATATAAACACCACAAGTTACATTTGTCTGTACACTCTTAATATAATAAGTAAAGAGGATATATAAATCACTTCCTCTGACTTACAACACTTCACAATGTCAATAACATCAATAACGAGCTAGGGTTTATCACTAGACTTAAGCAGAGAATCACTACACTGAAGGTCACTATCATTGTTTACCATACGAGTCACAACTCGATAGTGATCCATAGATCCGAAGTCTATTCTGTAGATAGAACTTGAGGAAATAAGAGCCTCTGAAGATATGCTCACCATCCCAAAGGTGAGAGAACTGAAGAGGCTCTCAGAAACTCTGAGGGTAAGCCCACCATCCCAAAGGTGAGAGAACTGAAGAGGCTCTCAGAGACTCTGAGGGTAAGCCCACCATCCCAAAGGTGAGAGAACTGAAGAGTCTCGGAGAGCCTCAGAGGGTAAGCCCACCATACCAAGGTGAGAGAGAACTCAGTTTCAGAGCTATTAAGGTAATGCTCACCGTATCAGGGGTGATAGAGAACTGTCCTCTATGAAAGACCGCTAATGACTCCCTCAGGTGAGGCCGGTGGTCACATCATTGGGTACGATGACTGAGGGGGGCGGCTGGGTGGTACGTAAATAAGTACCTGGCACTCCAACTAGTGGACTCTCAATCTGCGTAGACCACACATAAAAGCCTAACTAATATAATCCAAAACATTAACAAACATAAAAATAAAATAAAAGGTAATATCCTAGTATCATGATACACGAGGTCAGATAATAATATAAGGGCAGAAATCTATACTTTAGCTAATAGTGTAGAAATCCGCTTTATAATATTAAGTGAAACCTTTGAATATTACTCTCATTAATGTCGGGCCAGGGCATACCCGTAACACTAGCCAACACTGTAAATGCTGAATTACAGAAAATATCTATCTGGATGACGACTAACAAACTTACTCTCAATGTTGACAAAATCTATTTCATTCAGTTTGGGAACAGAGCTACAAATGTTCCACTTAACATAATGATAAACGGATCACTTGTCACAAAACTCACAGAGGGAAAATTCTTAGGAATCCACCTTGACAGTGGCCTCAAATTTCAGACACATGTACAACAAATTTCCAAGAAAGTCTCCAAGACCGTAGGAATACTATCCAAGATAAGGTACAATGTTCCACAACCAGCTCTCCTTTCCCTTTATCACCTACTCATTTACCCCTACCTCACCTATGTAATCTGTGCATGGGGCTCAACAACAATAAATCATCTCAAACCATTAATAACACAACAAAAGGCTGCAGTTCGAATGATAACAAATTCCCATTCTAGACAATATACTCCACCAATATTCAAAAGTCTGAACTTACTCACCATACAAGACATCCATACTTTTTACAGTGCCTATTACATACATAAAACACTAAACTTAAATATTAACCCACAACTCAAAATTCTCCTAACCAACCTTAACAGGACACATGACCATAACACAAGACACAGATCACTCTTCCATGTTCCCCGCGTCCACCTCACACTATGCAAAAGCGCAATGCACATCAAAGGCCCAAAAATTTGGAATTTATTACCTATGATTACCAAAGAAACCCTGTCTGTACATCAATTCAAAACTCTGCTAAAAAACCACCTACTCGCCCACAACTAAATACCCACTACTTTACATTACCTACAAAGTTATTAAATAACTTTACACTGCCTCAAAATAACATTATTCACTGTGTTACTCCCCTAGCCTCAGAACCCCCTACAAAATTGCTCAAAGAATAATAATTTATCAAACATAATCTAGTACAAATGTTGAAACTTATACCTCATAATGTATATGCCATGTTATATCTTATAATGTATGAACCACCTAATATAAAGAAATCCATCCACATGTACCCTTGTGCTCCTTGTAACTCATCTAATGACCTTATAAACTGTTATTGCAAAACAAATTATTGATTTAATTTGTTTAATCTGATTTAATAATTTTATTATGTAGACATATACAACTGTAAATAATCCAAAATTATAAAACTATTGTATTTCAAAAATATCATGTTCAAATTATGTTCAAATTTCAAAACATAAATACTCAACTATACTCATATTGTAAACTATTTACTAAAATTCTTACCATTTAGTTTTAAGTTAATTTTAAGTCTGCTCAAAATGCCCTGCATATTAGGGGCTTTTGGCATGTACACCTCATAACATCTCATAACCCATTGTAATTCTTTGTATCATGTCCAAATAAACTATTATTGTTATTATTATTATTATTATTAATAAATGCCAACCATTATTATTATTAGTATTATTATCAAATAGAAGCGCTAAACCACAGGGGTAATGCCAACCATTAAATATATTTAAGTTTATGCTAGTGGATATGATTTTCTTTGGTGATTTTTTAAAGAAAACGAATAAATGAGTAACTATAATATTTTTTGGTGTATCAGACGAGGTTCCTTGGTGCTTGTGAGGGGCTCTTGATCCAGGAAATTTAACCTGACCTTTCCTCTTCCCCCCTCCCTTGAATCGAACCTGATTGAATCCCATTCTCTCAGGCACTATGACCCCCTATGGGTTTAGCGCTTCCTCATGAATGTAATAATGCAATCTTTTGCTCTTGAAGAAGTATAAGTCCCGTAGCTGGATGGCTAGCACACTCAGCTCACACACTCAGGTCAGGAGTTCGAATCTCCGGTACGGCTGGATAACATTAGGGTGTTAGTGGACTGGTGTGGGTCGCATCCTGGGACAAAACTGACCTAATTTGCGGGAAATGCTCAGCGTAACAAGCTATGGTCTATATACCTTGAACTTGTAGAAATAAATATATTATTATTATAAGTAAGTTTATTTATGTACAGGTACACGATAATAATAATAATAATAATAATAATAATAATAATAATAATAATAATAATAATAATAATAATAATAATAATAATAATATCTTTATTTACTACCAGTACATGTACAAGGTATACAGGCCATAGCTGACATCAATGACATACTACTATATAGAAAGTCCCTTGTTATGCTGAGCATTTCCCACAAATTAGGTCAATTTTTATCCCAGGATGCCACCCAGAGGTTAAGGGAAATCGACCTGACGACACTGGAGGACAGGAGAGATAGGGGGGACATGATAACGACATATAAAATGCTGAGAGGAATTGACAAGGTTGACAGAGACAGAATGTTCCAGAGATGGGACACAACAACAAGGGGACACAGTTGGAAGTTGAAGACTCAGATGAATCACAGAGATGTTAGGAAGTATTTCTTCAGTCACAGAGTTGTCGGGAAGTCGAATAGTTTGGGAAGCGATGTAGTGGAGGCAGGATCCATACACAGCTTTAAGAAGAGGTATGATAAAGCTCATGGCGCAGGGAGAGTGACCCAGTAGAGGCCAGTGAAGAGGCGGGGCCAGGAGCTATGACTAGACCCCTGCAACCACAACTAGGTGAGTACACCAGTCCACTAACACTCAAGTACCTACTTACTGCTAGGTGAACAGGGACAGCAGGTGTAAGGTAACTAACACCCAGGTACCTACTTACTGCTAGGTGAACAGGTACAGCAGGTGTAAGGTGACTAACACCCAGGTACCTACTTACTGCTAGGTGAACAGTGACAGCAGGTGTAAGGTAACTAATACCCAGGTACCTACTTACTGCTAGGTGAACAGGTACAGCAGGTGTAAGGTGACTAACACCCAGGTACCTACTTACTGCTAGGTGAACAGTGACAGCAGGTGTAAGGTGACTAACACCCAGGTACCTACTTACTGCTAGGTGAACAGTGACAGCAGGTGTAAGGTAACTAACACCCAGGTACCTACTTACTGCTAGGTGAACAGTGACAGCAGGTGTAAGGTGACTAACACCCAGGTACCTACTTACTGCTAGGTGAACAGTGACAGCAGGTGTAAGGTGACTAACACCCAAGTACCTACTTACTGCTAGGTGAACAGTAACAGCAGGTGTAAGGTGACTAACACCCAGGTACCTACTTACTGCTAGGTGAACAGTAACAGCAGGTGTGAGGTGACTAACACCCAGGTACCTACTTACTGCTAGGTGAACAGTGACAGCAGGTGTAAGGTGACTAACACCCAGGTACCTACTTACTGCTAGGTGAACAGTGACAGCAGATGTAAGGTAACTAACACCCAGGTACCTACTTACTGCTAGGTGAACAGTGACAGCAGGTGTAAGGTAACTAACACCCAGGTACCTACTTACTGCTAGGTGAACAGGGACAGCAGGTGTAAGGTGACTAACACCCAGGTACCTACTTACTGCTAGGTGAACAGGGACAGCAGGTGTAAGGTGACTAACACCCAGGTACCTACTTACTGCTAGGTGAACAGTGACAGCAGGTGTAAGGTGACTAACACTCAGGTACCTACTTACTGCTAGGTGAACAGTGACAGCAGGTGTAAGGTGACTAACACCCAGGTACCTACTTACTGCTAGGTGAACAGTGACAGCAGGTGTAAGGTGACTAACACCCAGGTACCTACTTACTGCTAGGTGAACAGTGACAGCAGGTGTAAGGTGACTAACACCCAGGTACCTACTTACTGCTAGGTGAACAGTGACAGCAGGTGTAAGGTGACTAACACCCAGGTACCTACTTACTGCTAGGTGAACAGTGACAGCAGGTGTAAGGTGACTAACACCTAGGTACCTACTTACTGCTAGGTGAATAGTGACAGCAGGTGTAAGGTGACTAACACCTAGGTACCTACTTACTGCTAGGTGAACAGTGACAGCAGGTGTAAGGTGACTAACACCTAGGTACCTACTTACTGCTAGGTGAACAGTGACAGCAGGTGTAAAGTGACTAACACCCAGGTACCTACTTACTGCTAGGTGAACAGTGACAGCAGGTGTAAGGTGACTAACACCCAGGTACCTACTTACTGCTAGGTGAACAGTGACAGCAGGTGTAACTCTCAAAGTATCCACTCGTGCCTTGTATCGAACCCTGGTCTTTCAGTCGTGACCAGTATAGCACCTAGTATAGCCTAATAAAGTCAGTCACTATGACGTAGTACTTCGCTGTGTTGATTGTTGAACAACTTTATCAAGTGTGTGTGTGTACTCACCTAGTTGTGGTTGCAGGGGTCGATTCACAGCTCCTGGCCCCGCCTCTTCACTGGTCGCTACTAAGTCACTCTTCCTGCTCCATGAGCTTTATCATACCTCTTCATAAAGCTATGTATGGATCCTGTGTGTGTGTATACAGATTAAGAGAAATATATTCATCAGAATATATACAAAATAACAAAATATATACAAAATAACTAGTACATTTGTATTGTAGTTAGGTTAAGGAGTTAGTATGTCTGGTACCTGGGTAACTAATTAGCGTGACACAAGGTCAGTAACTTGATACTTCAGACACAAGGTTACTGTTTACTGAGCTGTG
This sequence comes from Cherax destructor, assembly GCA_009830355.1. Classification (NCBI taxonomy): domain Eukaryota; kingdom Metazoa; phylum Arthropoda; class Malacostraca; order Decapoda; family Parastacidae; genus Cherax; species Cherax destructor. The sequence goes on along the minus strand of WNWK01002013.1, from coordinate 115,295 downwards.
TTGACCTAGTAGCAGTTGACGAGGGTTGAACCACAGCTCCTGGCCCTTCCTATTAACCCCTCATTAGACTTCCTAATTTTTAGTTAGGCGTCATACGTAAGTTTAAATTGATAAAACTTTCATAATAGTATGTACTATTCTAGTTTAACCTAATAAAATAAAATAGTCGATAGGCTCTAAACCAGTCAGTAATAAATATTAATTATTATTATTATTATTATTATTATTATTATTATTATTATTATTATTATTATTAGAAGTTATTTTTAAGTGACATTTAATCAACAATTACAAAAAAATATTGTAAATAGTCAACATAGTCAACCTGCTGGTTGGTTGGTTAATTGGGGTTTCAAGTCTATCTACTACACGATGGTTGGGATGTTAGGTTTCAATTCTATCTACTACACGAGGGTCATTAAGGCTGCATGTCACCTGTACACCACCAGTCAAGAATACTTTAATACCTAAAATACTGATTAATGTAAACTACCAGTGTATATACACTGAGATATACACCTCTCAGTGTATATACACTGAGATATACACCTCTCAGTGTACATACACTGAGATATACACCTATCAGTGTACATACACTGAGATATACACCTCTCAGTGTATATACACTGGATATACACTCTCAGTGTATATACACTGAGATATACACCTCTCAGTGTATATACACTGAGATATACACCTCTCAGTGTATATACACTGAGATATACACCTCTCAGTGTATATACACTGAGATATACACCTCTCAGTGTATATACACTGAGATATACACCTCTCAGTGTATATACACTGAGATATACACCTCTCAGTGTATATACACTGAGATATACACCTCTCAGTGTATATACACTGAGATATACACCTCTCAGTATATACACAAAGGTTATCGCTCAAATTATTGTAATAATTATTATTGTGTAGCGGAAGTCTTTATCTTTTAACAAGAGTGATTGGTGTGTGATTTATTAAATAATTAATAATAATATTAAGATAACATCTAGAGGTAATAGAAAGTAAAGGAAACGAGGATGTAAGTATTAGTAAAGAGGAAATAAGAGATTGGATCCTAGTATAGAGGCAATAAGAATTGGATCCTAGTATAGAGGCAATAAGAATTGGATCCTAGTATAGAGGCAATAAGAATTGGATCCTAGTATAGAGGCAATAAGAATTGGATCCTAGTATAGAGGCAATAAGAATTGGATCCTAGTATAGAGGCAATAAGAACTGGATCCTAGCATAGAGGCAATAAGAATTGGATCCTAGTATAGAGGCAATAAGAACTGGTTCCTAGTATAAAGGCAATAAGAATTGGATCCTAGTATAGAGGCAATAAGAACTGGATCCTAGTATAGAGGCAATAAGAATTGGATCCTAGTATAGAGGCAATAAGAACTGGTTCCTAGTATAAAGGCAATAAGAATTGGATCCTAGTATAGAGGTAATAAGAATTGGATCCTAGTATAGAGGCAATAAGAATCGGATTCTAGTATAGAGGAAATGAGTATTTGAAGCCTAGTTAAACATATAAGTGAAGGCAGGCGTACCCTGCCCAGCTAGCTGACACATAAATCACCAGACAAAAATTGCTGGTATAAACAAGAAGGTTATGGTGGTGTGTGGCTGCCGGGATTTTTTTCAATAAGTGACGGCCAACAGTAACAGCCTGGTTGATCAGGTCCTGATCCACCGGGAGGCCTGGTAATACCTCCAGGTAGACAATATTAATTCTTGGTAAAGAGTTTACCTTAAAGCAAGTGAAGTTTGTGAGTGAGGGAATATCAAATTAGTTAGGTTAGGTAAGAGTTGTTCTGACGCGGGTCTTAGTTATATGATGGCCCCCAGTTGAAGGTTTTGGTCATCTGACCGAGGCCTTCCACTGGCTTACCAGTGTGGCACGTTGTGATTTATAATGAATTATTCGTGCAAAAAATGTATTCGGAGATATTTAATGATTTGTCTCTCTCTCTCTCTCTCTCTCTCTCTCTCTCTCTCCTCTCTCTCTCTCTCTCTCAGAAAGAGGAAGTGTGTGAAGGCAGACAGGAAGCTGGAACAGTCTGCACGTTGTCCCTTGTAGTATATACAACTCCCAGATTATATACAAAAGTATTATATATATATATATATATATATATATATATATATATATATATATATATATATATATATTACAGTGGTGAAAATGTTGAAAATTAACCCCACTTGACCTTGTGTCATCCTGGTGGGTAATTTACACTAAGTATGATAACTGTACTTATGTGTACCTGTGCCTAAATAAAAATGCAATAATTACTCTCAACGTTTTTTTTGGTCAAAGAAATTGTTTTTGGTGTGTTGAGTGAGACCTTCCCCTGGCTTACCAGTTCATCACACAACAACCAGTTATCCTGGTCATAGCCTCGACTGATATTGTTATGGTTATCCCGGTGTTATCAGTACAGGTCATCAGTTATCAGTTCCTGCCAGCTGGAGTTCCCTCATCCTTCGTTTCCTGGTTATTCCTGGTTATTCCTGGTTATTCCTGGTTATTCCTGGTTATTCCTGGTTATTCCTGGTTATTCCTGGTTATTCCTGGTTATTCCTGGTTATTCCTGGTTATTCCTGGTTATTCCTGGTTATTCCTGGTTATTCCTGGTTATTCCTGGTTATTCCTGGTTATTCCTGGTTATTCCTGGTTATTCCTGGTTATTCCTGGTTATTCCTGGTTATTCCTGGTTATTCCTGGTTATTTTCCTGCCTCCTAGAGAAGTTTTCCCTTCAAGGACGGTGACTTGATGCTACTCAGAGGCTCTTGATCCAAGGAATTGGGATTATCTCTCTTGTCACAACTGATTACCTCACATTCCCCATGTGCTGTGTGGCCCCTGCGGTTTTAGCGTTTCCATAGATGGAGGAGGAGGTAGAGGAGGAGCAGGAAGACGAGGAGGAGGTAGATGATGAACAGGAGGTAGAGGAGGAGCAGGATGACGAGGAGGAGGTAGATGATGAACAGGAGGTAGAGGAGGTAGAGAAGGAGCAGGATGACGAGGAGGAGGTAGATGATGAACAGGAGGTAGAGAAGGAGCAGGATGACCAGGAGGAGGTAGATGATGAACAGGAGGTAGAGGAGGAGCAGGATGACGAGGAGGAGGTAGATGATGAACAGGAGGTAGAGGAGGAGCAGGATGACGAGGAGGAGGTAGATGATGAACAGGAGGTAGAGAAGGAGCAGGATGACGAGGAGGAGGTAGATGATGAACAGGAGGTAGAGAAGGAGCAGGATGACGAGGAGGAGGTAGATGATGAACAGGAGGTAGAGGAGGAGCAGGATGACGAGAGGAGGTAGATGATGAACAGGAGGTAGAGGAGGAGAGGATGAGCGAGGAGGTAGACGAGGGAGGAGGTAGATGAGGAACAGGAGGTAGAGGAGGAGCAGGATGACGAGGAGGAGGTAGATGATGAACAGGAGGTAGATGAGGAACAGGAGGTAGAGGAGGAGCAGGATGACGAGGAGGAGGTAGAGAGAGAACAAGGAGGTAGAGGGAGGAGCAGGATGACGAGGAGGAGTAGATGATGAACAGGAGGTAGAGAAGGAGCAGGATGACGAGGAGGAGGTAGATGATGAACAGGAGGTAGAGGGAAGAGCAGGATGACGAGGAGGAGGTAGATGAGAACAGGAGGCAGAGGAGGACAGGATGACGAGGAGGAGGAGATGATGAACAGGAGGTAGAGAAGGAGCAGGATGACGAGGAGGAGGTAGATGATGAACAGGAGGTAGAGGGACAGGATACGAGGAGGAGGTAGATGAGGAACAGGAGGTAGAGGAGGAGCAGGATGACGAGGAGGAGGTAGATGAGGAACAGGAGGTAGAGGAGGAGCAGGATGACGAGGAGGAGGTAGATGATGAACAGGAGGTAGAGGAGGAGCAGGATGACGAGGAGGAGGTAGATGAGGAACAGGAGGTAGAGAGGACAGGATGACGAGGAGGAGGTGATGATGAACAGGAGGAGAGAGGAGCAGGATGACGAGGAGAGGTAGATGAGAACAGGAGGTAGAGGAGGAGCAGGATGACGAGGAGGAGGCAGAGATGAACAGGAGGTAGAGGAGGAGCAGGATGACGAGGAGGAGGTAGATGAGAACGGAGGTAGAGAGGAGAGGAGGAGCAGGATGACGAGGAGGAGGTAGAGAGAACAGGAGGTAGAGGAGGAGCAGGATGACGAGGAGGAGGTAGATGAGGAACAGGAGGTAGAGGAAGGAGAGGAGACGAGGAGGAGGTAGATGAGGAACAGGAGGTAGAGGAGGACAGGAGACGAGAGAGGTAGATGAGGAACAGGAGGTAAAGAGTGAGGAAGGAGAAGGAGACAGGATGAGACGAGGAGGAGGAGGAAGAAGATAGAGGAGGAGTGAGGAGGAGCAGGACGAGAATGATGATGACAGAGGTAGAAGGACAGGAACAGGAGAGGAATGAACAGGAGGTAGAGAAGAAAGGATGACGAGGAGGAGGTAGATGAGAACAGGAGGAGAGAGAGGAGCAGGATGACGAGGAGGAGTAGATGATGAACAGGAGGAGAGAGGAGCAGGATGACGAGGAGGAGGTAGATGATGAACAGGAGGTAGAGGAGGAGCAGGATGACGAGGAGGAGGTAGATGAGAACAGGAGGTAGAGGGACAGGATACAGAGTAGATGAAACAGAGGAGGAGGACAGGATGACGAGAGGAGTGAATAGGAAAGGAGGTAGAGAGGAGCAGGATGACGAGGAGGAGGTAGATGATGAACAGGAGGTAGAGGAGGAGCAGGATGACGAGGAGGAGAGATGAGAACAGGAGGTAGAGAGGAGCAGGATGACGAGGAGGAGGTAGATGATGAACAGGAGGTAGAGGAGGAGAGAGGAGCAGGATGACGAGGAGGAGGCAGATGAGAAAGGAGGTAAGAGGAGGAACAGGATGACGAGGAGGAGGTAGATGATGAACAGGAGGTAGAGGAGGTAGAGGAGGAGCAGGATGACGAGGAGGAGGAGATGATGAACAGGAGGTAGAGAGGAGCAGGATGACAGGAGGAGTAATGATGAACAGGAGGTAGAGAAGGAGCAGGATGACGAGGAGGAGGTAGATGATGAACAGGAGGTAGAGAGAGAGAGCAGGATGACGAGGAGGAGGTAGATGAGGAACAGGAGGTAGAGAGGAGCAGGATGACGAGGAGGAGGTAGATGAGAAACAGGATAGAGAGAGCAGGATGGAGAAGGAGGAGCAGGATGAGGAGAAGGAGACAGGATGAGTGAGAGGAAGGACAGGGAGGAGGAAGAGAGGAAAGATGAGTGAGGAGGAACAGGATGAGGGGAGGAGGAGGGAACAGGATGAGTGAGAAGGAGGACAGGATGACGAGGGAGAATGAGGAACAGGATGAGTGAGAAGGAGGAACAGGATGAGGAGGAGGAGGAGCAGGATGAGTGAGAATGAGGAACAGGATGAGTGAGGAGGAGGAACAGGATGAGTGAGAAGGAGGACAGGATGAGTGAGAGGGAGGAACAGGATGAGTGAGAAGGAGGACAGGATGAGTGAGAAGGAGGAGCAGGATGAGTGAGAAGGAGGAGCAGGATGAGTGAGAATGAGGAACAGGATGAGTGAGAAGGAGGAGCAGGATGAGTGAGGAGGAGGAACAGGATGAGTGAGAAGGAGGAACAGGATGAGTGAGAAGGAGGAGCAGGATGAGTGAGGAGGAGGAACAGGATGAGTGAGAAGGAGGAACAGGATGAGTGAGAAGGAGGAGCAGGATGAGTGAGGAGGAGGAACAGGATGAGTGAGAAGGAGGAACAGGATGAGTGAGAAGGAGGAACAGGATGAGTGAGAAGGAGGAACAGGATGAGTGAGAAGGAGGAACAGGATGAGTGAGAATTAGGAACAGGATGAGTGAGGAGGAGGAGCAGGATGAGTGAGAATGAGGAACAGGATGAGTGAGAAGGAGGAGCAGGATGAGTGAGGAGGAGGAACAGGATGAGTGAGAAGGAGGAAGCAGGATGAGTGATGAAGGAGGAGACAGGATGAGTGAGGAGGAGGAACAGGATGAGTGAGAAGGAGGAACAGGATGAGTGAGAAGGAGGAACAGGATGAGTGAGAAGGAGGAGCAGGATGAGTGAGGAGGAGGAACAGGATGAGTGAGAAGGAGGAACAGGATGAGTGAGAAGGAGGAACAGGATGAGTGAGAAGGAGGAACAGGATGAGTGAGAAGGAGGAACAGGATGAGTGAGGAGGAGGTAGAGGATGAGTGAGGAGGAAGTAGAGTATGAGTGAGGAGGAGGTAGAGGATGAGTGAGGATGTGAGAGGCAGTAGTAACAATGTTTACACAGTGTGTTGGCTCGTGTCAGGTGTCAGGTGTCAGGTGTCAGGTGCAGGATCTTGACTGCAAACATGCAGCCAGTATGCTGTGGAGGGAGCAGTGTGTGTGTGGACGCCAGTGTGCTGTGGGGACGCAGTATGCTGTGTGGGACGACCAGTGTGCGTGGTGGGACGCCAGTGTGCTGTGAGGACGCCAGGTGCTGTGTGGGACGCCAGTGTGCTGGTGAGACCCCAGTGTGCTGTGGGAACGCCAGTGTGTGAGAAGGACGGCCAGTATGCTGTGGGGACGCCAGTATGCTGTGGGGAGCCAGGTGGTGTGAGGACGCAGTGTGCTGGTGAGAGCCAGAGTGAGTGGAGCAGTATGACTGTAGAGTATGCTAGTGAGGACGCCAGTATCTGTGAGAGGACGCCAGTGAGATGTGAGGACGCAGTGCTGAGGACCAGATGCTGTTGGACGCCAGTGCTGTGTGGACGCCAGTGTGTGTGTGGACGCCAGTGTTGCTGTGTGGACGCCAGTCTGTGACGCCAGTATGCTGTGTGGGACGCCAGTGTGCTGTGTGGGACGCCAGTGTGCTGTGTGGGACGCCAGTATGCTGTGTGGGACGCCAGTGTGCTGTGTGGGACGCCAGTGTGCTGTGTGGGACGCCAGTGTGCTGTGTGGGACGCCAGTGTGCTGTGTGGGACGCCAGTGTGCTGTGTGGGACGCCAGTGTGCTGTGTGGGACGCCAGTGTGCTGTGAGGGACGCCAGTATGCTGTGAGGGACGCCAGTGTGCTGTGATGGACGCCAGTATGCTGTGAGGGACGCCAGTGCTGTGATGACGCCAGTATGCTGTGAGGGACGCCAGTTGCTGTGAGGACGCCAGTATGCTGTGAGGACGCCAGTATGCTGTGAGGACGCCAGTGTGCTGTGAGGACGCCAGTGTGCTGTGAGGACGCCAGTGTGCTGTGAGGACGCCAGTGTGCTGTGAGGACGCCAGTATGCTGTGAGGGACGCCAGTGTGCTGTGAGGACGCCAGTTGCTGTGAGGACGCCAGTGTGCTGTGAGGGACGCCAGTGTGCTGTGAGGGACGCCAGTATGCTGTAGGACGCCAGTGTCTGTGAGGGACGCAGCTATGCTGTGAGGACGCCATGTGCTGTGATGGACGCCAGTATGCTGTGAGGACGCCAGTGTGCTGTGAGGGACGCCAGTATGCTGTGAGGACGCCAGTATGCTGTGAGGACGCCAGTGTGCTGTGATGGACGCCAGTGTGCTGTGAGGACGCCAGTATGCTGTGAGGGACGCCAGTAGGCTGTGAGGGACGCCAGTGTGCTGTGAGGGACGCCAGTATGCTGTGAGGGACGCCAGTATGCTGTGAGGGACGCCAGTGTACTGTGAGGGACGCCAGTATGCTGTGAGGGACGTCAGTATGCTGTGAGGGACGCCAGTTGCTGTGAGGGACGCTAGTATGCTGTGAGGACGTCAGTATGCTGTGAGGGACGCCAGTGTACTGTGAGGACGCCAGTATGCTGTGAGGACGTCAGTATGCTGTGAGGGACGCCAGTGTACTGTGAGGACGCCAGTATGCTGTGAGGGACGCCAGTGTGCTGTGAGGACGCCAGTGTACTGTAGGGACGCCAGTGTGCTGTGAGGACGCCAGTGTGCTGTGAGGACGCCAGTGCTGTGAGGACGCCAGTATGCTGTGAGGGACGCCAGTATGCTGTGAGGACGCCAGTATGCTGTGAGGACGCCAGTGTGCTGTGAGGACGCCAGTATGCTGTGAGGACGCCAGTGTGCTGTGAGGACGCCAGTGTGCTGTGAGGACGCCAGTATGCTGTGAGGACGCCAGTATGCTGTGAGGACGCCAGTGTACTGTGAGGACGCCAGTATGCTGTGAGGACACCAGTATGCTGTGAGGGACGCCAGTGTGCTGTGAGGACGCCAGTATGCTGTGAGGACGCCAGTGTGCTGTGAGGACGCCAGTATGCTGTGAGGACGCCAGTATGCTGTGAGGACGCCAGTGTGCTGTGAGGACGCCAGTGTGCTGTGAGGACGCCAGTGTACTGTGAGGACGCCAGTGTACTGTAAGGACGCAAGTGTGCTGTGAGGACGCCAGTTGCTGTGAGGACGCCAGTGCTGTGAGGACGCCAGTGTGCTGTGAGGACGCGAGTATGCTGTGAGGACGCCAGTGTGCTGTGATGGACGCCAGTATGCTGTGAGGACGCCAGTGTGCTGTGAGGGACGCCAGTATGCTGTGAGGACGCCAGTATGCTGTGAGGACGCCAGTGTGCTGTGATGGACGCCAGTGTGCTGTGAGGACGCCAGTATGCTGTGAGGACGCCAGTAGGCTTGTGAGGGACGCCAGTGTGCTGTGAGGACGCCAGTGTGCTGTGAGGGACGCCAGTATGCTGTGAGGACGCCAGTGTACTGTGAGGACGCCAGTATGCTGTGAGGACGTCAGTATGCTGTGAGGACGCCAGTTGCTGTGAGGGACGCCAGTATGCTGTGAGGACGTCAGTATGCTGTGAGGACGCCAGTGTACTGTGAGGACGCCAGTATGCTGTGAGGACGTCAGTATGCTGTGAGGGACGCCAGTGTACTGTGAGGGACGCCAGTGTGCTGTGAGGGACGCCAGTGTGCTGTGAGGGACGCCAGTGTACTGTAAGGGACGCCAGTGTGCTGTGAGGGACGCCAGTGTGCTGTGAGGGACGCCAGTGCTGTGAGGGACGCCAGTATGCTGTGAGGGACGCCAGTATGCTGTGAGGGACGCCAGTATGCTGTGAGGGACGCCAGTGTGCTGTGAGGGACGCCAGTATGCTGTGAGGGACGCCAGTGTGCTGTGAGGGACGCCAGTGTGCTGTGAGGGACGCCAGTATGCTGTGAGGGACGCCAGTATGCTGTGAGGGACGCCAGTGTACTGTGAGGGACGCCAGTATGCTGTGAGGGACACCAGTATGCTGTGAGGGACGCCAGTGTGCTGTGAGGGACGCCAGTATGCTGTGAGGGACGCCAGTGTGCTGTGAGGGACGCCAGTATGCTGTGAGGGACGCCAGTATGCTGTGAGGGACGCCAGTGTGCTGTGAGGGACGCCAGTGTGCTGTGAGGGACGCCAGTGTACTGTGAGGGACGCCAGTGTACTGTAAGGGACGCCAGTGTGCTGTGAGGGACGCCAGTGTGCTGTGAGGGACGCCAGTGCTGTGAGGGACGCCAGTGTGCTGTGAGGGACGCCAGTGTACTGTGAGGGACGCCAGTGTACTGTGAGGGACGCCAGTGTACTGTGAGGGACGCCAGGATGCTGTGAGGTACGCCAGTGTACTGTAATGGACGCCACGATGCTGTGAGGGACGCCAGGTTACTGTGATGGTGGACGCCAAGGTGCTGTGAGGGACTCCAGGGTATTTTGAGGGACGCCAGGTTACTGTGAGGGACGCCAGGTTACTGTGAGGGACGCGAGGGTGCTGTGATGGACTCCAGGGTGCTGTGATGGACTCCAGGGTGCTGTGAGGGACGCCAGGTTACTTTGAGGGACGCCAGGGTGCTGTGATGGACTCCAGGGTGCTGTGAGGGACGCCAGGGTACTGTGATGGACTCCAGGGTGCTGTGATGGACTCCAGGGTGCTGTGAGGGACGCCAGGTTACTGTGAGGGACGCCAGGGTGCTGTGATGGACTCCAGTGTGCTGTGAGGGACGCCAGGGTGACATACAGGATGGGTATAGTCTGACCCTGCTGCTGCTGCTGCTGGTGGTCAGCTGATGAGTGCGCGCCAAATTTTCAAATTTTCCCGCCAAGTTGAACGTAAACAAAAAAGGCAGCAATGGGTAAGAAATGTTTTCCCTGGAGAGCGTTCAATGGCGGCTGAGGTTGCCTGCTTGTGCCTTTATATTTTCTGGTTATCTTGAGAACAAACATTCTTTTATTTTATTGTCAGTTTGTTTTAGAAAACTTAGGGTAAAAAGAATTTCCAGTGTTTGTTAATGTGGATTTTTGAAGTTACTTGTGGTAATATATTGAAGATTTAATATTTGTCAGTTGGTGAGTGTGAATCCAGGACTACCTGAACCTTCCTGCTTAACCTACAATATTAAAAACGTTTCTCTCTCTCTCTCTCTCTCTCTCTCTCTCTCTCTCTCTCTCTCTCTCTCTCTCTCTCTCTCTCTCTCTCTTGTTCAGTTTACTAGTTTTTATTTTCATGGTAATAAATAACTTAGTGTTTTACGGTTTGAAAAAGTTTGTGGAACTTATCTTAAGAATAATAAAACATTTATAACCTTAGGAAGTTTGTGTAATACACACACACACAGGAGCCAGGAGCTATGAATCGACCCCTCCAACCACAAATAGGTAAACAGGCACACACAGCGAAGAGGCGGGGCCAGGAGCTGTGACTCGACCCAACCTAACCTAACCAAACAATAAACAGTCATATATTAAGAACAGTTAACATTATTATTCTTACATTATTTACAACCATAAAAAAAATACACAAAAAATACCAGAACCAAAGTACAGCATCAGTGACGAGTGAGATAAAGTTAGTTTTATTTGGCATTCAACTTTACTATTTATTTAATAATCCTAAAATAAAGCTTGTCTATGGATTGTGTCAAGGCCTGGTCACGGACCGGGCCGTGGGGGCGTTGACCCCCAAACCCCTCCAGGTATACTAAAGGTAAACTCCAGGTATATCCTCTCAAGAGACGTACGTAAAGTAAGCTTAGGTACAGGTACTCATAAGTAAGCTTAGTTAGGTACAGGTACACATAAGTAAGCTTAGTTAGGTACAGGTACACATAAGTAAGCTTAGTTAGGTACAGGTACACATAGGTAGTTAGTTAGGTACAGGTACACATAAGTAAGCTTAGTTAGGTACAGGTACTCATAAGTAAGCTTAGTTAGGTACAGGTACACATAAGTAAGCTTAGTTAGGTACAGGTACACATAAGTAAGCTTAGTTAGGTACAGGTACACATAAGTAAGCTTAGTTAGGTACAGGTACACATAAGTAAGCTTAGTTAGGTACAGGTACTCATAAGTAAGCTTAGTTAGGTACAGGTACACATAAGTAAGCTTAGTTAGGTACAGGTACACATAAGTAAGCTTAGTTAAGTACAGGTACACATAAGTAAGCTTAGTTAGGTACAGGTACTCATAAGTAAGCTTAGTTAAGTACAGGTACTCATAAGTAAGCTAAGTTAGGTACAGGTACACATAAGTAAGCTAAGTTAGGTACAGGTACACATAAGTAAGCTAAGTTAGGTACAGGTACACATAAGTAAGGTTAGTTAGGGACACATAAATACAGTTACACCAGTTATTATACATAATAACATGTGCATAACAATTCACAAACAGGTGAAGTTATTTACAAACATTTACTCTCAGTCCACACCAGGATTCGAACCCGCATACTGGGCATCAGAGTACACAGTACTCTGATGCCCAGTCGATAAAGTACTGTGTACTCTGATGGCTGGTTTCCATGTTCCAGTCCTGCTCTACAGCTTACTAGAATGATACGTTGCTTGGCATTCCTTAAGCTTACTAGAATGATACATTGCTTGTCATTCCTTAAGCTTACTAGAATGATACGTTGCTTGTCATTCCTTAAGCTTACTAGAATGATACGTTGCTTGTCATTCCTTAAGCTTACTAGAATGATACATTGCTTGTCATTCCTTAAGCTTACTAGAATGATACGTTGCTTGGCATTCCTTAAGCTTACTAGAATGATACATTGCTTGTCATTCCTTAAGCTTACTAGAATGATACGTTGCTTGTCATTCCTTAAGCTTACTAGAATGATACGTTGCTTGGCATTCCTTAAGCTTACTAGAATGATACATTGCTTGTCATTCCTTAAGCTTACTAGAATGATACGTTGCTTGTCATTCCTTAAGCTTACTTTACTAGAATGATACATTGCTTGTCATTCCTTAAGCTTACTAGAATGATACATTGTTTGTCATTCCTTAAGCTTACTAGAATGATACATTGCTTGTCATTCCTTAAGCTTACTAAAATGATACATTGCTTGTCATTCCTTAAGCTTACTAGAATGATACATTGCTTATCATTCCTTAAGCTTACTAGAATGATACATTGTTTGACATTCCCTCGTATGCTACATCACCCATACAGGTTTAGAGCTTCCCACAATGCATAATAGCTTAAGAGGGGAAAATTACAAGTAAACATTGAATTTTCTCTTAGGCGACTGACCAAAAATTCATTACACTTTACGTTAATTGTAGTTCTAAGTAGACCCTCACTATTATTATTATTATTATTATTAGTAGTAGTAGTAGTAGTAGTAGTAGTAGTAGTAGTAGTAATTATTATTGTCATTATTTTTATCATTGTCATAATTATCATTATTACCATTGTTATTATAATTATTGTCATTATTATATAATTTTTATTATAATTATTATCATTGTCATTATTATCATTATTATTATTATTCTCATTATTTTGTCATTATTATTATTATTGTCATTATTATTATAATTATTATTGTCATTATTATTATAATTATTATTGTCATTATTATTATCATGTTACAATTATTATATTTTTACAATTATATTATTATAACAATTATTATTATATTATTATCATTATTGAGAGTCATAGAGCACTAAGTGGTAATGGTGGGTAATCAGGTTAAATAAGCAGGGGAAGGTAGCAATAGTTCCCTGGATCAAGAGCCCTTCACCATGTCTACTTCACAAAACAAATAAAATACTTGAATAATGAATCAATAGATCATCAGTGTAAATAAAGTCACATTTTTTTTTTTTTTACTTTTCGTTGAGTTATCTTTTGTAATTTATATATTATTATACAAGACTTGCTTATTTTACTTGCTAGTTTATTTAATTTACTAGCTTGTTTTGTTTGCTAGCTTACTTTACTTATAAGTAAGGAACAGTTTCTGGTGTTCTAGTTTGAAATTCCGCGCCAACTTGCCGCCGCGACGAACAATGTTGCCACATCCATATTTGTTAATACCCTCCACTGCAACCTTTTCAGCGTATTAAAACTGATTATTTTCCAATTGGTGTCCATTTATGACCACTTATTGTATATTCTGGGTATTTTTTGGGTACGTTTTGGCTAGTTTTTAAGTGAGAATGCCTGGTAATATTGAATATGAGAGATGTGTTTCGTATCACAGGGGGTTGGCAACACTGGCGCGCCACCCTGACAGATGCTGTTTGAATTTTTCCCGCGTTTTTTTTTTTTTTTTATTCTCATATCTATTTTCCCGATTTTTTTTTTTATAACTGGTTGCCAGAAGCAGTGGTCGGGTGGTTACCGGGAGAATGTGGCCACAAAACACCCGATATCACAGCTGATGCCAGGTGAAGTTGAGAGACGTACTGAGCAGCAGTTGTGGAGGTTAATGTAGGCTACCCACCTCTCTCTTTTATACAGGGTTTTACAAGGTTTAATTAAGGGTTCCTAACTTTATTTACAAGCTGAGAGCTGTTACCTACATCATTCTCTCTCTCTCTCCCTCGTATGTAACAATTATAAATATATACATGTAATATTATATAAAAGAACATGATTAAATACACTTGGTATATATACCATCTGTCCCCAACACTTGACAGGTGCAAAGTAATTTAGAAGGTAGAAAAGTAGGTAATCAAGATGTTTGTAGTAGGTCATCACTCTACAGTAACTACCAACAGGTCATCACTCTACAGTAACTACCAACAGGTCATCACTCTACAGTAACTACCAACAGGTCATCACTCTACAGTAACTACCAACAGGTCATCACTCTACAGTAACTACCAACAGGTCATCACTCTACAGTAACTACCAACAGGTCATCACTCTACAGTAACTACCAACAGGTCATCACTCTACAGTAACTACCAACAGGTCATCACTCTACAGTAACTACCAACAGGTCATCACTCTACAATAACTACCAACAGGTCATCACACTACAGTAACTACCAACAGGTCATCACACTACAGTAACTACCAACAGGTCATCACACTACAGTATCTACCAACAGGTCATCACTCTACAGTAACTACCAACAGGTCATCACTCTACAGTAACTACCAACAGGTCATCACACTAAGTAACTACCAACAGGTCATCACTCTACAGTAACTACCAACAGGTCATCACACTACAGTAACTACCAACAGGTCATCACACTACAGTAACTACCAACAGGTCATCACTCTACAGTAACTACCAACAGGTCATCACTCTACAGTAACTACCAACAGGTCATTACACTACAGTAACTACCAACAGGTCATCACACTACAGTAACTACCAACAGGTCATCACTCTACAGTAACTACCAACAGGTCATCACTCTACAGTAACTACCAACAGGTCACCACACTACAGTAACTACCAACAGGTCACCACACTACAGTAACTACCAACAGGTCATCACACTACAGTAACTACAGATCATCACACTACAGTAACTACAGATCATCACACTACAGTAACTACCAACAGGTCATCGCACTACAGTAACTACAGATCATCACACTACAGTAGCTACAGATCATCACACTACAGTAACTACAGATCACCACACTACAGTAACTACATATCATCACACTAAAGTAACTACATATCATCACACTATAGTAACTACAGATCATCACACTACAGTAACTACAGATCATCACACTACAGTAACTACAGATCATCACACTATAGTAACTACAGATCATCACACTACAGTAACTACAGATCATCAAACTACAGTAACTACATATCATCACACTACAGTAACTACAGATCATCACACTACAGTAACTACATATCATCACACTACAGTAACTACAGATCATCACACTACAGTAACTACATATCATCACACTATAGTAACTACAGATCATCACACTACAGTAACTACAGATCATCACACTACAGTAACTACAGATCATCACACTATAGTAACTACAGATCATCACACTACAGTAACTACAGATCATCAAACTACAGTAACTACATATCATCACACTACAGTAACTACAGATCATCACACTACAGTAACTACATATCATCACACTATAGTAACTACAGATCATCACACTACAGTAACTACAGATCATCACACTACAGTAACTACATATCATCACACTACAGTAACTACAGATCATCACACTACAGTAACTACATATCATCACACTATAGTAACTACAGATCATCACACTACAGTAACTACAGATCATCACACTACAGTAACTACACACTACAAAAAGATAATCACTACAGTAACTAAACACTACAAAAAGATAATCACTACAGTAACTAAAGACTACAAAAAGATAATCACTACAGTAACTACAGACAGTTCATTGCACAAGGGTTGCTACAAATATCATTACATTCCGTCATGTAGTTATAAATGGGGTCAGTACAGTAGGTGAGGCCAGACACGTGTTTACTCGCTGACAAAACTGTTTTTGTTCGTTGATGACTCAAGTTCTTGAGTCTTCCCGCCAGCCACAACAGCTGATACTTTTGGCGGCAAACCACACACTCTCTCTCTCTCTCTCTCTCTCTCTCTCTCTCTCTCTCTCTCTCTCTCTCTCTCTCTCTCACACACACCTCTGTGTACTCACCTAGTTGTGGTTGCAGGGATCGAGTCACAGCTCCAGTGTTCTGTATATAGTTCTACAAGACTGAGCAACATTTATCATACATAATAACATGTGTAAGTTATCCAGAATAACCCAACAAGAAAGTCAGTGACGTATTTCTACTGGGGGGGCCTTGTAATATCTCATTTACCTGCAGAGGGTTTCGGGGGTCAACGCCCCCGCGGCTCGGTCTGAGACCAGGCCTCGTGGTGGATCAGGGTCTGATCAACCAGGCTGTTACTGCTGGCTGCACGCAAACTGACGTACGAACCACAGCCTGGTTGGTCATGTACTGACTTTAGGTTCCTGTCCATTACCTTCTTGAAGACAGCCAGGGGTCTATTGGTAATCCCCCTTATGTATGCTGGGAGGCAGTTGAACAGTCTTGGTCTTCGGACACTTATTGTGTTGACTCTCAGTGTACTCGTGGCACCCCTGCTTTTCATTGGGGGAATGTTGCATCTCCTGCCCAGTGTTTTGCTTTCATAGGCAGTGACTCTCGTAGCTTCTTGTTTTGCAAAATTATAAATATGTTTTGTAAATTATTATAAATTTTATTAACATGCTATCATCTATGAGGTTTGTATGATTTTTTATGTGTACCTGGTGGGTAGTTTATACTATGTATGATAATTATGTGTACCTGGTGGGTAGTTTACACTGTGTATGATAATTATATGTATACCTGGTGGGTAGTTTACACTGTGTATGATAATTATATGTATACCTGGTGGGTAGTTTACACTATGTATGATAATTATGTATACCTGGTGGGTAGTTTATACTATGTATGATAATTATGTATACCTGGTGGGTAGTTTATACTATGTATGATAATTATGTATACCTGGTGGGTAGTTTACACTGTGTATGATAATTATGTGTACCCGGTGGGTAGTTTACACTATGTATGATAATTATATGTATACCTGGTAGGTAGTTTACACTGTGTATGATAATTATATGTATACCTGGTAGGTAGTTTACACTGTGTATGATAATTATATGTATACCTGGTGGGTAGTTTACACTGTGTATGATAATTATATGTATACCTGGTAGGTAGTTTATACTGTGTATGATAATTATGTATACCTGGTGGGTAGTTTACACTATGTATGATAATTATGTGTACCTGGTGGGTAGTTTACACTGTGTATGATAATTATATGTATACCTGGTGGGTAGTTTACACTGTGTATGATAATTATGTATACCTGGTGGGCAGTTTACACTGTGTATGATAATTATATGTATACCTGGTGGGTAGTTTACACTGTGTATGATAATTATGTATACCTGGTGGGTAGTTTACACTGTGTATGATAATTATGTATACCTGGTGGGTAGTTTACACTATGTATGATAATTATGTGTACCTGGTGGGTAGTTTACACTGTGTATGATAATTATATGTATACCTGGTGGGTAGTTTACACTATGTATGATAATTTTGTGTACCTGGTGGGTAGTTTACACTGTGTATGATAATTATATGTATACCTGGTGGGTAGTTTATACTATGTATGATAATTATGTATACCTGGTGGGTAGTTTACACTATGTATGATAATTATGTGTACCTGGTAGGTAGTTTACACTATGTATGATAATTATGTATACCTGGTGGGTAGTTTATACTGTGTATGATAATTATATGTATACCTGGTGGGTAGTTTACACTGTGTATGATAATTATGTATACCTGGTGGGTAGTTTACACTATGTATGATAATTATGTATACCTGGTGGGTAGTTTATACTGTGTATGATAATTATATGTATACCTGGTGGGTAGTTTACACTATGTATGATAATTATGTGTACCTGGTGGGTAGTTTATACTATGTATGATAATTATGTATACCTGGTGGGTAGTTTACACTATGTATGATAATTATGTGTACCTGGTGGGTAGTTTACACTATGTATGATAATTATGTATACCTGGTGGGTAGTTTACACTGTGTATGATAATTATGTATACCTGGTGGGTAGTTTACACTATGTATGATAATTATGTATACCTGGTGGGTAGTTTACACTATGTATGATAATTATGTGTACCTGGTAGGTAGTTTACACTATGTATCATAATTATGTGTACCTGGTGGGTAGTTTACACTATGTATGATAATTATATGTACCTGGTGGGTAGTTTACACTATGTATGATAATTATGTGTACATGGTGGGTAGTTTACACTATGTTTGATAATTATGTATACCTGGTGGGTAGTTTATACTGTGTATGATAATTATGTGTACCTGGTGGGTAGTTTACACTGTGTATGATAATTATATGTATACCTGGTGGGTAGTTTACACTGTGTATGATAATTATATGTGTACCTGGTGGGTAGTTTACACTATGTATCATAATTATGTGTACCTGGTGGGTAGTTTACACTGTGTATGATAATTATATGTGTACCTGGTAGGTAGTTTACACTATGTATCATAATTATGTGTACCTGGTGGGTAGTTTACACTATGTATCATAATTATGTGTACCTGGTGGGTAGTTTACACTATGTATCATAATTATATGTGTACCTGGTGGGTAGTTTACACTGTGTATGATAATTATATGTGTACCTGGTGGGTAGTTTACACTATGTATCATAATTATGTATACCTGTACCGGAATAAACTTACTACCCGTCTCTTGAGAGTTGGGTAAAGGCAGAGAGAAACTCACAAGGGAAGGTAGGTTAATTTAAACACAGGTACAGTTATCATACATAGTGTAAATTACCCACCAGGTTCTTGTATCTCTATTGTGGTCCTTGTATTTCTATTGTGGTACTTGTATTTCCATTGTGGTCCTTGTATTTCCATTGAGGTCCTTGTATTTTTATTGTGTCCTTGTATTTCCATTGGGGTCCTTGTATTTCCATTGTGGTCCTTGTATTTCCACTGTGTCCTTGTATTTCCATTGGGGTCCTTGTATTTCCATTGGGGTCCTTGTATTTCCACTGGGGTCCTTGTATTTCTACTGGGGTCCTTGTATTTCCATTGGGGTCCTTGTATTTCCATTGGGGTCCTTGTATTTCCATTGTGGTCCTTGTATTTCCACTGGGGTCCTTGTATTTGCACTGGGGTCCTTGTATTTGCACTGGGGTCCTTGTATTTGCACTGGGGTCCTTGTATTTGCACTGGGGTCCTGGTTTGTCAGTGTGATACGTTGTATTCTTTACTGTGTGAGGACTGAGTGAGGTCCAGGGTGGAGTTGGGACTGACTGCTTACCAGGACACACCTGCTTATCTTAATACAACTATGTCAACCGTTGTTATTCCACTAGGGTGGGTGGAGTAGTTGTTATTCCACTAGGGTGGGTGGAGTAGTTGTTATTCCACTAGGGTGGGTGGAGTAGTTGTTATTCCACTAGGGTGGGTGGAGTAGTTGTTATTCCACTAGGGTGGGTGGAGTAGTTGTTATTCCACTAGGGTGGGTGGAGTAGTTCTTGCGTCTGGCAGGTGCGCGCTAACAGACTCTGGGAACTTTGTTTACAACAAGTGATTGTGATCCTACATGCGGGTTCCCTCCTTATTTAATTCTTATTCCAGTTTGCTTGTATTTATTCTTTCAGGGGCTTTTATTATTATATAATTTATATACATACATACATATATATATATATATATATATATATATATATATATATATATATATATATATATATATATATATATATATATATATATATATATATATATATATATATATAAAACAGTAGATATCCCTCCAAACAGCCAATATCCAAAACCCCTCCTTTAAGGTGCAGACATTGTGCTTCCCACCTCCAGGACTCAAGTCTGAATCCCTACACAAAATATTACCCACTCTCTCTCTCCCTGCCAGACAACACAAATATAATCACTACAGGAAATACGAAGGCGCGTCTCAATTCCTGGAATTTTTATTATTTCCTTAAAGCTGATCAACATTGAGCGTTACACACACACACACACACACACACACACACAGTCACACACACACACACACACACACACACACAGTCACACACACACACACACACACACACAGTCACACACACACACACACACACACTATATTTTGTTTCTTATTAACAATTTCATAATTTTTAGAAACAAAGTTAATAATATTTTTATAGAGGGTAAAAGTCTATAAAGATATAAACTATGTAGGCTTAAATCAGCTGTAATCCTGACTGTATAATTTACTAACTTATTATTATAGGACAGTAGGTCAGCTGTAGCATTCCTTCATTCTTATCTTAAAAGTTATATTATTGCCATGGATGATATATATATATATATATATATATATATATATATATATATATATATATATATATATATATATATATATATATATATATATATAACTTAAAAATTAAAGTAGTAATATCGAGGTTTTGTACAGCAGAGAAATCTCAAAATTTGGCGGGAAATCTCAGCGAGTTTGATTGAGAAACGATGACGTAGTTTTGGCGCCAAAACTTGTGACCGCCAGACAGTAGAGAAAATTGTTTGGAATTTGTTAATGGCGCTTCATTGTTTCCGGCCTGATTTACCACGACTGAGGAATTAAGCAACGTGTCAGTTTTATATATATATATATATATATATATATATATATATATATATATATATATATATATACTAGCGAAGAGGCGGTGCCAGGAGCTGTGACTCGACCTTTGCAACCCCAAATAGGTGAGTACACATACGGTTTTATGCAATACAAATGGAAATAGTATATGTAACCCACATTGGTGCTCATGATATCTGATATTCATACTTGCCATGATCTGCCCTCCAGATATTCCACTAACATCATTATTTTTGTAATATATATTCCCATCGTCTTTTATTGTATGTGTGTGAGTGCGTGTGTGCGCATGCGTGTATAATTCATTAACCAACGGCCACAATTATTCTACCCCCGCCCCCCCCTATCCTCTGGATGATACAATTAAAAAAATGTGTAAATTTGTGAGGAATGTTGTGAAGTGTGTGATATACAACAGTTGTATAATATACAACAGTTGTATAATATACAACAGTTGTATGAAGACTCCTGTATTAATAGATGGACTTGTGGTTAATGATAGGTGATGGTGGATAGTATAATGTGTCAGTTATACCATGATAGTCAACTGGTTCACACAGCTGACTGGTTCACACAGCTGACTGGTTCACACAGCTGACTGGTTCACACAGCTGACTGGTTCACACAGCTGACTGGTTCACACAGCTGACTGGTTCACACAGTTGACTGGTTCACACAGCTGACTGGTTCACACAGCTGACTGGTTCACACAGCTGACTGGTTCACACATCTGACTGGTTCACACAGCTGACTACACTTGACACTAACAATTCTCTGTTGAAAGTGCATTACCTTTCAATAATTTACTGATTAATTCCTTTAAATAATCGAACAATACATTGTTTTTACCCCTTTTTCAACCTCCTCCTCCTCCTTGTTGTGTCACTCACCTTGTGTCTGTCCAGTGGTTATTACCTCCTCTTACTTCACATTGTATTATATATTGGTTTTAATAAGGATAAATATAATTGATTTTTTTGTATTTTGGAAAGCCACTTCGTATGACATGAATTTCTTATTTATTGACTGTAAGATGAATATATATATATATATATATATATATATATATATATATATATATATATATATATATATATATAATGGATGGGGTCCACCTCTGGTGTCAATTGTGGGACCCATTGCCTCGGAGAAGTGGATAAAAAGACTTCAAGGAAGAATATTTAGATTTCTTTCTGAAGCCATTTGAATATTCCACTTCCTACCACCCCATCTTTTTTTTTTTTTTTTTTACAAACTTTATTTCAAGACAAAATACAATGGGAGTAAAACAACATAGATAACAACTCAGAGCTACATGTCAAATACTTCGTCCAACTCCCCGGCAGTGGGCCGCGTGCCCAGAATACTGCAGGTATTTCCCTCTGGATCGCAACACTGAGTCTCTGAAAGAGGAAGCTGGTCGCCCTGTGGTCCTTGGTTTCTATGATGAGTTTTCCACCCAGCTCCTTGAGAAACTTTAGAGCACACTTGCCCCATGCTCCATGGTCTCCGACCCTATTGGGATGAAGTTATAGCAAGAGGGAAGGTCTTCATATTTGCGGGTCTTCTGGATCTCCCTGTGGCTGGCAGCTCCACCCCCTTCGGCTAAGGAGTGTGGCAGGTAGGTGTCTGCCAATGTGGCAGCACATATATATATATATATTTATATATATTCAATTGGTAATCATGTGTAGCATAATTCAGCTACTTATATTATTTGTTGATGTATATTTGGTAATAATTGATGACAGTTTTCATTACTTATACTAATCGTATTTTAGCTTGTTAATGCTTAGTCTAAATTCCAAAACAATAGGCAGTGAAATGGTTGACTACCTGGTTAAAATTTACAGTAATATAATTGACCTTACTATAATATATCTTGGTCTCCATGATGCCAGTAATAGACTAGCATGTTTATTGACATTTAAGACTAGAAAAACAGAAGTGCTGTCAGTGATAGTATGATTATAAATAAGTCACTTTTACTTTTTTTTTTGTTATCCTGTTGGGTATTTTACACTATGTATGATAATTGTACTTATGTATACCTGTGCATTAATAAACTTAACCTCTTACATGACCATTACACAAGACACAGATCACTTTTTGATATACCTCGTGTCCATATCACCCTGTGTAAAAAATCTATGCACATAAAAGGCCCCAAAATCTGGAATTCATTACCAGTAAATACTAAAATAACCTGGTCTGAACATCAATTTAAGACTCTTCTCAAAAACCACCTACTCACCTAAACTAAATACTACTCATACTGTAAATTACTTTCAACAATGCTCTCTGTTATTTTCCTATAATATAATTTCAATATTTACTATTGACGTAACCATCCTACAAAACACTTGTCACACTGTAATATCCTCAGATTGTAATTTGAGTAAATTTATTAACTGTTATAAGCTAATATTTAACTAAAACAAACTCAATTTCTCTAGTATTAAGTAGTCTATAAGCCATTAGATTTAGTCTGATTGTTATTACAAAATCTCCATGTAAACTTGCTGTATAACCCCTGTGGTTTAGCGCTTCTATTTGATTATAATAATAATAATCCATGTAAACTTGCAATGAAATAAAAATATTATTATTACATCATGCGTAGATAAGAAATTCGTCAGAATTGGGTATGGGGAGTAAGCGGATGGGTGACCACCACCTTGGGGAACCCCTGCTAGGCAGGGTCTTCCTCTCCCTGCCAAGGTATATCATGTAATAGAGAAGCCTATGCAGGGAGATAGAGTTACTCACAACCAGTCTCCCTGGTGTGGGGTTTGTAGTTTGCTGAGCCTCCGCTAGAGGCGTCATGACACCCGCGTAAAAAAAATAAACAAACAAAAAAAACTCCCGCGTAAAAACCTCACACTGAAATTTTGGCGGCAGTTTTGAAAGTGGTGTGTGTGTGTGTGTGTGTGTGTGTGTGTGTGTACTCACCTAATTGTGGTTGCAGGGGTCGAGACTCAGCTCCTGGCCTCCTGGCCCCGCACTCAGCTCCTGGTGTGTGGTGTGTGTGTGTGTGCGTGCGTGTGTGTGTGTGTGTGTGTGTGTGTGTGTGTGTGTGTGTGTGTACTCACCTAATTGTGGTTGCAGGGGTCGAGACTCAGCTCCTGGCCCCGCACTCAGCTCCTGGTGTGTGGTGTGTGTGTGTGTGCGTGCGTGTGTGTGTGTGTGTGTTTGTGTGTGTGTGTGCGTGTGTGTGTGTGATACCAGCCAGACATATCCATTTTGTTGTATTTTGGTTGCGTGTGAGGCCATTTCTAATATGATGTGAGCTGAGCATTAGTGAAGCAATGGTCTCAACACATTATGCTAGGTATTATATAAGTAAACAGGTGGCGCAGCACATAACAAATTCATTATGAAAAGATTATGATGATACGTTTAGAAAATAAAGCGTAAGTTAATGACGTAAAATAGAGGTGAATTAATGATATAATGGGTGAGTTGGTCATGTATGAGGCTGCTGGTGCGGCCAACAACTGGCAAGAGTCGGTTAGTTAATGTAGAGCTGCGGCGGGCGGCTGCGGCAGCGGCCGTTGAGGAAGACTCAGCAGCCGCGAGTTTTGAAGGTTTGAAGTTAAATGTCCTCCTCAGTGGGATGTTATTACCGCGCGCGGCTTGTGACTCCAGCCTAGTAGATTGATACTCCTCGTGCAGTGTGCACCTTGCTGCTGCTGCTGCTAGTACTGCTGTTGGTCCTGCTAGTACAGCTGTTGGTCCTGCTAGTACAGCTGTTGGTCCTGTTAGTTCCGCTGTTATTGCTAGTTCTGCTGTTGGACCTGCTAGTACTGCTGCTGGTCTGCTAGTGCTAGTAACGCTGTTGGACCTGCCAGTACTGCTGTTGGACCTGCTAGTACTGCTGCTGGTCTGCTAGTAACGCTGTTGGTCCTGCTAGTACTGCTGCTGGTCTGCTAGTGCTAGTACCGCTGTTGGTCCTACTATTACTGCTGCTGGTCTGCTAGTGCTAGTACCGCTGTTGGACCTGTTAGTGCTAGTACCGCTGTTGGACCTTTTAGTGCTAGTACCGCTGTTGGACCTTTTAGTGCTAGTACCGCTGTTGGACCTGCTAGTACTACCGCTGGTCCTGCTAGTACCGCTGTTGGGACTGCTAGTACTACCGCTGGACCTGCTAGTACCACTGTTGGCCCTGCTAGTACCACTGTTGGCCCTGCTAGTACCACTGTTGGCCCTGCTAGTACCACTGTTGGCCCTGCTAGTACCACTGTTGGCCCTGCTAGTACCACTGTTGGCCCTGCTAGTACCACTGTTGGCCCTACTAGTACCACTGTTGGCCCTGCTAGTACCACTGTTGGCCCTGCTAGTACCACTGTTGGCCCTGCTAGTACCACTGTTGGCCCTGCTAGTACCACTGTTGGCCCTGCTAGTACCACTGTTGGCCCTGCAAGTAACACTGTTAGACCCTGCTAGTACCATTGTTGGCCCTGCTAGTACCACTGTTGGCCCTGCTAGTACCACTGTTGGCCTTGCTAGTACCACTGTTGGCCCTGCTAGTACCACTGTTGGCCCTGCTAGTACCATTGTTGGCCCTGCTAGTACCACTGTTGGCCCTGCTAGTACCACTGAGGGGCCCTGCTAGTACCACTGTTGGCCCTGCTAGTACCACTGTTGGCCCTGCTAGTACCACTGTTGGCCCTGCTAGTACCACTGTTGGCCCTGCTAGTACCACTGTTGGCCCTGCTAGTACCACTGTTGGCCCTGCTAGTACCACTGTTGGCCATTACAATGATATCTTACTCTCTGGACACTCCTTGCTCGCCCTCCAAGGCTGCCGACATCAGGATGTTCTTCAAGAAGTCTTCAGCCAGAAGAGCGCTCTCTGAGCTCGGTGTTAACGACTCCAAGGCCAACTTGAGGATGGCTGAGGCTCTCTTCACCATCACCGCCGAACACTTCATGAAAAAATGGAATTTCGACCCTGTACGGTGCCGTCCGCTGCCGTCAGGACGCTACCAGTGGACACCCGCCAAGCCCGTCAAGAAACACCGCCACAGTCAAGCGTCCCTCAAGGAAGTTCCTCAAGAAACAAGCCTGGGCGACCTCTCAGCCTCGGCTTGTCAAGATACAGCCGACGTCTGCAGATTTCTAAGCCAGCCGGATGAAGAAAGCCGCTTTCCGAGTGAGAATTTTGAAGATGTGAGGGATATTGAGTATGGTAGAGCCGTGGCCAGCGTGCAGCCTCTCACACCTCACAAGAGCCACACAAGGAAGGAACCTCACACACCTAAAACACTACAGTGTAAAATCACTGGTAAGTAACACTATTTGCTTCCAATGTTCCATGGGTAACAGGCAAATAAGGCACTTTGCCTTTTGTGTGTTATCCTGGGTAATTTACATATCTAAATTGTACTTGTGTATATCAGTTCAGTTCTAGGCACAAGTATACATAAGTATAATAGTGTAAATTACCCACCAGAATAACCCCCAAAAATCATGTAAAGTGACTTATTTCATTTATATTGTTCCTGATACAGTGTAGAAATGTTAAGACATGCAAATTTAAGCTGAATATCGCTAATTATATTAAGTATAGTAGTGATGATAGGTGGTGTTATATTTTGTAGTGGTGATAGGTGGTGTTATATTTTGTAGTGGTGATAGGTGGTGTTATATTTAGTAGTGGTGATAGGTGGTGTTATATTTAGTTGTGGTGATAGGTGGTGTTATATTTAGTAGTGGTGATAGGTGGTGTTATATTTAACAGTGGTGATAGGTGGTGTTATATTTAATAGTGGTGATAGGTTGTGTTATATTTAGTAGTGGTGATAGGTTCTGTTATATTTAGTAGTGGTGATAGGTTCTGTTATATTTAGTAGTGATGATAGGTGGTGTTATATTTAGTAGTGATGATAGGTGGTGTTATATTTAGTAGTGGTCATAGGTTGTGTTATATTTAGTAGTGGTGATAGGTGGTGTTATATTTAGTAGTGATGATAGGTGGTGTTATATTTAGTAGTGGTGATAGGTGGTATTATATTTAGTAGTGGTGATAGGTGGTGTTATATTTAATAGTGGTGATAGGTGTTGTTATATTTAGTAATGGTGATACGTTGTGTTATATTTAGTAGTGGTGATAGGTGGTGTTATATTTAATAGTGGTGATAGGTGGTGTTATATTTAGTAGTGGTGATAGGTGGTGTTATATTTAGTAGTGGTGATAGGTGGTGTTATATTTAATAGTGGTGATAGGTGGTGTTATATTTAGTAGTGGTGATAGGTGGTGTTATATTTAGTAGTGGTGATAGGTGGTGTTATATTTAGTAGTGGTGATAGGTGGTGTTATATTTAGTAGTGGTGATAGGTGGTGTTATATTTAGTAGTGGTCATAGGTTGTGTTATATTTAGTAGTGCTGATAGGTGGTGTTATATTTAGTAGTGGTGATAGGTGGTGTTATATTTAATAGTGGTGATAGGTGGTGTTATATTTAGTAGTGGTGATAGGTGGTGTTATATTTAGTAGTGGTTATAGGTGGTGTTATATTAATTAGTGATGATAGGTGGTGTTATATTTAGTAGTGGTGATAGGTGGTGTTATATTTAGTAGTGGTGATAGGTGTGTTATATTGTTTTATTTTCTTTCCGTCATTTTTTACACTAATGCTGCTGAAATATTTTCATTATTTTAATGATGGTACATAAATTATTTAGTCCAAATTACTGGGGCTGACTTATTGATAGTGATGTCTAAAGAAACGCTAAAACCTTAAGGGTTATACAACGCCTTGGTAATGGGAGGTAGTCAGGTTTGATCCAAGGAAACTGAGCTGTTTCCTTGCTTCAGGAGTCCTCCAACATCATGGTGCCGTCCTATCAAAAGTTGACCCTTTATAAACGTTAGATATTAGAAAATAATGTCATTTCAAAGTTATATACACCGCAAGTGTATTTCTTTGTATAGTAATACACGGAGTTTACAGTAATCAATAATTTATCCATTAAGTTAAAGTATTCTTGACTGGTGGTGTATAGTGGATAGCTTTTAAACCTCATTAACCAGTCATTAGTTTGAAACAAACTATTATACTATAATATGTTGATCAAAGTCAAATTTTTATGCTCATGGCTTATGGTGTGTAACAATTCTTCATTACATGGAAAATACACTTTGTATACTACACAGAAATAAACATTTAGAATTTTTGAATTTTGAATGTTTATTATTTCTATAAGAGTCGCATTAGGTCCATTAAAGAGTGAACAATGATGATTTAGTCTGGGATACCACAGTAAAACTTGGTAACGCTTTATTAATTTGGAGTATTTTTTTATATTTTATTCAAAGATATTATTGTCATCTGCATTCATAAATATATCAATAAACGTTACAAAATGCAAAAATAAAATTGCTAAAATTACAAGATATTAGCACCTAGTACATTATTCCAAAATTAATGTAAATCAAAGTACTCTACTGTACTATTCTTGTTTCCTGGTCAACTTGACTATTACTGTTAAGAAAGTGCAGTGCCCTCTATAAACCCTGCATATACACTAATGTATACACATACACACACACACACACACACACACACATACATATATATATATATATATATATATATATATATATATATATATAATATATATATATATATATATATATATATATATATATATATATATATATATATATATAATATATATAATATATATAATATATATATATATATATATATATATATATATATATATATATATATATATATGCGCAAATAAATAAAAGGGTGGAAGAGGTTTTAGATCTAAAAACTATAATTCGTAAGATAGTTGAAGATTAATGTCTAATCAAGCAGCATTGATTGTATTTATAACATTCTGGAAAAAAATACAAATATTTTACAACATTGGTATAAATTTGTACAATGGCTGCATATACATTTTAGGCATTGCACAATGGTACATTATGTAGAACTGACTATATTATTCGAAGCTCTTTTAAAAATAATAAGATATAATATACAAATAATATAGCATTCTATTCCATTTACGACCCAAAAGTCAATCAGTCATCCAAGGAATATTATACTTACCCCAGGATGCCACCCACACCATTCTGATAACACTTGTATACCTGTTTATTGCTAGATATATAGGTGTAAGATTTAAATAATAAGATATTACAAGGACCTCAATGGAAATAAGTCACTCTTTAACTTTTTGGGTTATGATGGGTAATTTATACTATGTATGATAATTGTAATTATGTGTACCTGTACGTAAATGAACTTACATGACCATCCGTCTCCACCACTCAAGATTGAACCTAAGTATTTTGGTTGTAATCTGTAGGTTGAACCGCTAAGCTAGAAGTCATACTGTCTGTGTTAAGGGGTCTGTCGAGTTCCATATAAATATTATGATTGTCCAGATGATCATTACCATCTTCATGTAATGTACCTTCATGAGAGTGAAGGGAGCCTCGTGTATCTTCATGTAATGTACCTTCATGAGAGTGAAGGGAGCCTCGTGTATCTTCATGTAATGTACCTTCATGAGAGTGAAGGGAGCCTCGTGTATCTTCATGTAATGTACCTTCATGAGAGTGAAGGGAGCCTCGTGTATTTCATGTAATGTCCTTGCAGAGAGTGAACGGCTCGTGTACTTCGTAATGTACCTTCATGAGAGTGAAGGAGCCTCGTGTATCTTCATGTAATGTACCTTCATGAGAGTGAAGGGAGCCTCGTGTATCTTCATGTAATGTACCTTCATGAGAGTGAAGGGAGCCTCGTGTATCTTCATGTAATGTACCTTCATAATGAGAGTGAAGGGAGCCTCGTGTATTCACCTAATTGTGGTTGCAGGGGTCGAGACTCAGCTCCTGGCCTCGTGTGTTAATGTTGGTATTCTCAACTGGGCTCAAGACAGATCGCCTCATTTCTACGTAACGTGGTTCTATATTTCTCTTGTTTCCCCTGCAGGAAGTTCATTATTATTATAGGGAGGCGCTAAATCCGTACGGGTTATTCGGCGCTTGGGGAATGGGATGTAATGAAACTCAGGAGAAGGTAGCCAAATTCCTTGGATCAAGAGCCCTTGAGTAGCATTATGGAAGGAGTGTTGTGATAACCAATGATTATCTACCACAACCTAGCACATGTAATTAATTTATCAAATTAACAAATTATATATTCATGGAGGGAGCGCTTAACCCGTAGGGAACATAAAGAACCTGGGGAAATGGAAGGCAGTCAGGTTCGATCCAAGAAAGGCCAGGTGAAATTCCTTGGATCAAGAACCCTTTCCCCCTCCCTGGCGTCAAGGAACCGTCCTTAAGAGGTCAAGCTTAATGTAACTAAAAAATCAATATATTCTACGTAAACAAACTACAATAAAAGCCCATCATAGTATGCGCAGATTTTCTGGCAAAAAATTATTAATTAATTAACAGTAAAATCTTTGATAAAGCAGTTTAATAAAAACTGTGACTTAACAGTAACTGAAAACTGCTTGATTGTTAAATTTAATATTGTTAACTGAAGTAGCGGTAATATTAACTGATTTGGCAGTTTATAGTTGATATATTATGTGACCACAGTAACCAGGTGCTGTCATATTATGTGACCACAGTAACCAGGTGCTGTCATATTATGTGACCACAGTAACCAGGTGCTGCCATATTATGTGACCACAGTAACCAGGTGCTGCCATATTATGTGACCACAGTAACCAGGTGCTGTCATATGTGACCACAGTAACCAGGTGCTGCCATATTATGTGACCACAGTAACCAGGTGCTGCCATATTATGTGACGACAGTAACCAGGTGCTGCCATATTATGTGACCACAGTAACCAGGTGCTGCCATATTATGTGACCACAGTAACCAGGTGCTGCCATATTATGTGACCGCAGTAACCAGGTGCTGTCATATTATGTGACCACAGTAACCAGGTGCTGCCATATTATGTGACCACAGTAACCAGGTGATGCCATATTATGTGACCACAGTAACCAGGTGCTGTCATATTATGTGACCACAGTAACCAGGTGCTGCCATATTATGTGACCACAGTAACCAGGTGCTGTCATATTATGTGACCACAGTAACCAGGTGCTGTCATATGTGACCACAGTAACCAGGTGCTGCCATATTATGTGACCACAGTAACCAGGTGCTGCCATATTATGTGACCACAGTAACCAGGTGCTGCCATATTATGTGACCACAGTAACCAGGTGCTGCCATATGTGACCACAGTAACCAGGTGCTGCCATATTATGTGACCACAGTAACCAGGTGCTGCCATATTATGTGACCACAGTAACCAGGTGCTGCCATATGTGACCACAGTAACCAGGTGCTGCCATATTATGTGACCACAGTAACCAGGTGCTGCCATATGTGACCACAGTAACCAGGTGCTGCCATATGTGACCACAGTAACTAGGTGCTGCCATATGTGACCACAGTAACCAGGTGCTGCCATATGTGACCACAGTAACCAGGTGCTGCCATATTATGTGACCACAGTAACCAGGTGCTGCCATATGTGACCACAGTAACCAGGTGCTATATTATGTGACCACAGTAACCAGGTGCTGCCATATGTGACCACAGTAACCAGGTGCTGCCATATGTGACCACAGTAACCAGGTGCTGCCATATGTGACCACAGTAACCAGGTGCTGCCATATGTGACCACAGTAACCAGGTGCTGCCATATTATGTGACCACAGTAACCAGGTGCTGCCATATTATGTGACCACAGTAACCAGGTGCTGCCATATGTGACCACAGTAACCAGGTGCTGCCATATTATGTGACCACAGTAACCAGGTGCTGCCATATGTGACCACAGTAACGAGGTGCTGCCATATGTGACCACAGTAACCAGGTGCTGCCATATGTGACCACAGTAACCAGGTGCTGCCATATGTGACCACAGTAACCAGGTGCTGCCATATTATGTGACCACAGTAACCAGGTGATGCCATATGTGACCACAGTAACCAGGTGCTGCCATGTGTGACCACAGTAACCAGGTGCTGCCATATGTGACCACAGTAACCAGGTGCTGCCATATGTGACCACAGTAACCAGGTGCTGCCATATGTGACCACAGTAACCAGGTGCTGCCATATTATGTGACCACAGTAACCAGGTGCTGCCATATTATGTGACCACAGTAACCAGGGGCTGCCATATTATGTGACCACAGTAACCAGGTGCTGCCATATTATGTGACCACAGTAACCAGGTGCTGCCATATTATGTGACCACAGTAACCAGGTGCTGCCATATGTGACCACAGTAACCAGGTGCTGCCATATTATGTGACCACAGTAACCAGGTGCTGCCATATGTGACCACAGTAACCAGGTGCTGCCATATGTGACCACAGTAACCAGGTGCTGCCATATGTGACCACAGTAACCAGGTGCTGCCATATGTGACCACAGTAACCAGGTGCTGCCATATTATGTGACCACAGTAACCAGGTGCTGCCATATGTGACCACAGTAACCAGGTGCTGCCATGTGTGACCACAGTAACCAGGTGCTGCCATATGTGACCACAGTAACCAGGTGCTGCCATATGTGACCACAGTAACCAGGTGCTGCCATATGTGACCACAGTAACCAGGTGCTGCCATATTATGTGACCACAGTAAACAGGTGCTGCCATATTATGTGACCACAGTAACCAGGTGCTGCCATATTATGTGACCACAGTAACCAGGTGCTGCCATATTATGTGACCACAGTAACCAGGTGCTGGCAAAACAACCACTCTGAAAAAAATATTGAAATAACAAGCGCTTGAAATATATATATATATATATATATATATATATATATATATATATATATATATATATATATATATATATATATACATATATATACAGTATCACCTGCATACAAAACGACCTTTATTATTTAGATAAAATGTTTATAGCACTATATTGTTATATTCAACTCATTGAGAACTCGTAAAGGAAAAAAATGTTATTTTCTTTTAGTTATGGGACGGTATCAAAATTTTTTGCCTATACTGAAAACATGAAAGTTGGCCAAATATTTAGTAATATTGGTCTTGACAATAATAATAAGATAGCCTTATACTCATGTGAGTGCTATGTAATTTCTGCTTTATACAGCACTAACAACCATCCTGTGAGATGTGTACCTTTGATATACCTTTGATGAATTCCAAGAGTTTTTCTGTTCATTGAGCCCGGCCATAGGCCAGGCTCGTCTGGTGCTTGCCTGGTCAACTAGGCTGTTGTTACTGCTGGTCCACTGTTTACAAGTGAACAAAAATAACAGTTGAATAACGTTTGGAACACTAATAAATAGTATACTACTTTTAAAAAATATATATTTAATTACTCTAACAATATTTCCCTAAATTCCCTTCAAGGCGGTGCTGGGATGCTAGGGAAGGGCTCTTCATCCAAGGAATTGAAACTATCCCTTTCTCTGATCTTATTTTCATGTTCTGCCTGTCCCAATATGTTGTATTTTATTATTATTATTAATATTATTATTATTATTATTATTATTATTATTATTATTATTATTATTATTATAGGTTGTATGACCTGGTGGTACTTTAGCGTATCTTGAATGTAATAATAATTCAGATTAATTATAAGACCACACTAGCAGTTTCCTGTACCGTTTAGGCAGTGTGTATATGCTGTACCGTTTAGGCAGTGTGTATCCTGTACCGTTTAGGCAGTGTGTATATGCTGTGCCGTTTAGGCAGTGTGTATATATTGTTCTGTTTAGGCAGTGTATATCTTGTACCGTTTAGGCAGTGTGTATATGCTGTACCGTTTAGGCAGTGTGTATATGCTGTACCGTTTAGGCAGTGTGTATACTGTACCGTTTAGGCAGTGTGTATACTGTACCGTTTAGGCAGTGTGTATATGCTGTGCCGTTTAGGCAGTGTGTATATCTTGTTCTGTTTAGGCAGTGTATATCTTGTACCGTTTAGGCAGTGTGTATATGCTGTACCGTTTAGGCAGTGTGTATATGCTGTACCGTTTAGGCAGTGTGTATACTGTACCGTTTAGGCAGTGTGTATATGCTGTGCCGTTTAGGCAGTGTGTATCCTGTACCGTTTAGGCAGTGTGTATATGCTGTGCCGTTTAGGCAGTGTGTATATCTTGTTCTGTTTAGGCAGTGTATATCTTGTACCGTTTAGGCAGTGTGTATATGCTGTACCGTTTAGGCAGTGTGTATATGCTGTACCGTTTAGGCAGTGTGTATCCTGTACCGTTTAGGCAGTGTGTATCCTGTACCGTTTAGGCAGTGTGTATCCTGTACCGATTAGGCAGTGTGTATATGCTGTGCCGTTTAGGCAGTGTGCATATCTTGTACCGTTTAGGCAGTGTACATCTTGTACCGTTTAGGCAGTGTGTATATGCTGTACCGTTTAGGCAGTGTGTATATGCTGTACCGTTTAGGCAGTGTGTATATGCTGTACCGTTTAGGCAGTGTGTATATGCTGTACGCCGTTTAGGCAGTGTGTATATGCTGTACCGTTTAGGCAGTGTGTATATGCTGTACCGTTTAGGCAGTGTGTATATGCTGTACCGTTTAGGCAGTGTGTATATGCTGTACCGTTTAGGCAGTGTGTATATGCTGTACCGTTTAGGCAGTGTGTATATGCTGTACCATTTAGGCAGTGTGTATATCCTGTACCGTTTAGGCAGTGTGTATATGCTGTACTGTTTAGGCAGTGTGTATATCTTGTACCGTTTAGGCAGTGTGTATCCTGTACCGTTTAGGCAGTGTGTATATCCTGTACCGTTTAGGCAGTGTGTATATGCTGTACTGTTTAGGCAGTGTGTATATCTTGTACCGTTTAGGCAGTGTATATAAGTGGAGGCAGTTAAAAAGGGGTGAGAATCTTCTGGAATAATTTAGGTTAGGTATATTCGGAAAAGTTTCGGTCACACAGTAGGTTTCTTCAGTCGAGTAGAGAAGAGTTAGCAAAGCAGTAGAGATGTGAAGACGACCTCATCAGTCCATCATCACCCTTGAAGATGTAGTCATGAGGTAGTCAGTCCCTCTGCCTGCAGGAGACTTTTGTTCTGCAACATTCTTCCCCATTATATATATATATATATATATGTCCTTTCTAAAAGAAAAATCTCTAATACGTTTAAAGATATATATTTTTAATTTATGTTAATGTAAAAAATAATAATTTTGTACCAAAAGAACCTTAGAAAACTTACCTAACCTTATTATAACAAGCGCAATTTAATTTAGCCTAATCCATCTAAATATATTTTAGATAAGTTTACAATAATTTAATAATAAACAAACACAATGTAATATATTTTTCTCGTTAGGTTCAGAATGTTTTTTGTGAAATTATTGCATACACAAATTTTTTGCTTGCCTTATTCAGCAAGAAGAGTTAGCATATACCTGGAGGTTTGTGGAGTTAGTATATACCTGGAGGATTGTGGAGTTAGTATATACCTGGAGGTTTGTGGAGTTAGTATATACCTGGAGGTTTGTGGAGTTAGTATATACCTGGAGGATTGTGGAGTTAGTATATACCTGGAGGTTTGTGGAGTTATTATATACCTGCAGGTTTGTGGAGTTAGTATATACCTGCAGGTTTGTGGAGTTAGTATATACCTGCAGGTTTGCAGTTAGTATATACCTAGAGGTTTGTGGAGTTAGTATATACCTGGAGGATTGTGGAGTTAGTATATACCTGGAGGTTTGTGGAGTTAGTATATACCTGCAGGTTTGCAGTTAGTATATACCTAGAGGGTTTGTGGAGTTAGTATATACCTGGAGGATTGTGGAGTTAGTATATACCTGGAGGATTGTGGAGTTAGTATATACCTGGAGGTTTGTGGAGTTAGTATATACCTGCAGGTTTGCAGTTAGTATA
Source organism: Cherax destructor (assembly GCA_009830355.1). Taxonomy (NCBI): domain Eukaryota; kingdom Metazoa; phylum Arthropoda; class Malacostraca; order Decapoda; family Parastacidae; genus Cherax; species Cherax destructor. Next base: position 79,845 of record WNWK01002013.1, on the reverse strand, counting down.
TACCTAGAGGGTTTGTGGAGTTAGTATATACCTGGAGGTTTGTGGAGTTAGTATATACCTGCAGGTTTGCAGTTAGTATATACCTGGAGGTTTGTGGAGTTAGTATATACCTGCAGGTTTGCAGTTAGTATATACCTGGAGGATTGTGGAGTTAGTATATACCTAGAGGGTTTGTGGTGTTAGTATATACCTGGAGGTTTGTGGAGTTAGTATATACCTGCAGGTTTGCAGTTAGTATATACCTGGAGGATTGTGGAGTTAGTATATACCTGCAGGTTTGTGGAGTTAGTATATACCTGGAGGTTTGTGGAGTTAGTATATACCTGGAGGGTTTGTGGAGGTAGAATATACCTGGAGGTTTGTGGATGTGTTGAGGTGTATTTGTACTCACCTATTTGTAGTTGCAGGGGTCGAGTCACAGCTCCTGGTGAGCAGGTATTTATGTTGAGGTGTATTTGTACTCACCTATTTGTAGTTGCAGGGGTCGAGTCACAGCTCCTGGTGAGCAGGTATGTATGTTGAGGTGTATTTGTGAATAGTTAGGCGTTTATTTACATTTTTGTATGTATGTATGTGTGTATGTGTGTGTGTGTGTTTGTTAGGTGAATCTGTCAGTAGGAATATGTTGATAAAGGAAGGAATAATGTGAATGTTGCAGCGTGTGGTGGTAGTGACTTAATATTGCATCATGCACATGCAACGTGATCCTGCATGTTGTCTGCCTGCTTCCCTCACACACACACATGTACGTAAGTGCACACACACACACACACACACACATGTACGTAAGTGCACACAGGTATAAATTATCGTAAAGTTAATTACTGTGTACAGCTTCGAAAATGAGAAAGGGGGGGGGGTTGTAACATCTTTGCACACATACGTACACACATACACCTACACGTACATACCTACACGCACACGTACATACCTACACGCACACGTACATACGTACACGCACACTGCAGGAATGTGGTTCAAGGGCACTGAAGACAGTGGTTGCTTATGCCCCCCACACGCACACAAACACGTGTACATGTACGCATATGCAAGCACACGTATATATACGCACATAAGACATGCTGGCGTAAATGCGCACACACCCACAAACATGGAAATATGTCACAATGCGGTGGTGTATATCTGTATAATGTACCATATGTGTGGCACGTGTTTTATTGAGACACCTGTACATAATCACCTAGCAGTACCTGGGTGTTAGTCACCTTACACCTGCTGTCACTGTTTACCTAGCTGTACCTGGGTGTTAGTCACCTTACACCTGCTGTCACTGTTCACATAGCAGTACCTGGGTGTTAGTCACCTTACACCTTACATTCACTTGTAAGACGTAGAATGAGGGGAGACATGATCGAGGTATACAAGTGGAAAATGGGTATTAACAAAGGGGATATAAATAAGGTCTTGAGGGTATCTCTCCAAGAGAGAACCCGCAATAATGGATTCAAGTTAGATAAGTTTAGATTTAGAAAGGATATAGGAAAGTATTGGTTTGGAAATAGGGTAGTTGATGAGTGGAACAGTCTGCCTAGTAGGGTTATTGAAGCTAGGACCTTGGGTAGTTTCAAATTTAGGTTGGATAAATTCATGAGTGAGAGGGGTTGGATTTGAGTGGGACTCGCGCATGAGTGGGTAGAATTGTCAAAGCTTATTTATTGGGTAGCATTGAAGATTGGGTTGAGCAAATATTCTGTTAGTGGGACGGATTGTGAAGGACCTGCCTAGTATGGGCCAACAGGCCTGCTGCAGTGTTCCTCCTTTCTTATGTTCTTATGTTCTTATGTCACTGTTTACCTAGCTGTACCTGGGTGTTAGTCACCTTACACCTGCTGTCACTGTTTACCTAGCTGTACCTGGGTGTTAGTCACCTTACACCTGCTGTCACTGTTCACCTAGCAGTACCTGGGTGTTAGTCACCTTACACCTGCTGTCACTGTTTACCTAGCTGTACCTGGGTGTTAGTCACCTTACACCTGCTGTCACTGTTCACATAGCAGTACCTGGGTGTTAGTCACCTTACACCTGCTGTCACTGTTTACCTAGCTGTACCTGGGTGTTAGTCACCTTACACCTGCTGTCACTGTTCACATAGCAGTACCTGGGTGTTAGTCACCTTACACCTGCTGTCACTGTTCACATAGCAGTACCTGGGTGTTAGTCACCTTACACCTGCTGTCACTGTTTACCTAGCTGTACCTGGGTGTTAGTCACCTTATACCTGCTGTCACTGTTCACCTAGCAGTACCTGGGTGTTAGTCACCTTACACCTGCTGTCACTGTTTACCTAGCTGTACCTGGGTGTTAGTCACCTTACACCTGCTGTCACTGTTTACCTAGCTGTACCTGGGTGTTAGTCACCTTACACCTGCTGTCACTATTCACCTAGCAGTAAAATAGGTACCTGGGTGTTAGTGGACTGGTGTGGGTGTCATCCTGGGGGACAAAATTGACCTAATTTGCGGGAAATGCTCAGCATAACAAGGGACTTTCTATATAGTAGTATGTCATTGATGTCAGCTATGGTCTGTATAGCTTGTACCTGTACTGGTAGAAATAAATATATTATTATAAAACACCTGTGTCCTCCAGACCAGTGTGTAAATGTTCACCTTGTGTGTGCGCGCGCGCACACACGCACACACACACAGGTTCACACAGGCAGTATTTCCTCCCCCTCCATGAAACATGTTCTATCCTGGAGACGTTGCATACACTGTGTTGATTTTTCTGACTGTTCGCTTTGTTACTTGATTATCACTGACTTATCTTTATCTTGTGTACTGCTTTATCAGTGTTATTAATGTACTAAAGTCTTGAGTTCAAGTTCTCGTTCTCTCTCTCTCTCTCTCTCTCTCACGTTCGTAGATTTCGTGTCTCCATTTTGTGTAAATTATGTATATATTTACACGTCTATTCTATATGTCCATGTGTATTCTTGAGCCTACGTTCATATGTATATCCTCATATATACCTCCATGTGTATATCCTATATATACGTCCATGTGTGTATCCACCTGTCTACCTCGACCTGTATATCCTCGTGTCTACACCCATGTGCACATTCAGGTGTATACCTGTATGTGTAACTCGTGAAACAGTGCTAGGGGGGAGGGGAGGGGGAGTAACCAGACACGTTTAAACTTGAAGAAAATAATAATGGCGGGAGGCGACAGTCGCCATCAGGTGTGGCCCGTGACGTCACCGGTCGGTTACCAATGGCAACGCCAATGAGAGCCCCGAGTGACCCATGACGTCACTACCCACTGCCGTGATCGCCAATGAGTATCCAGTGTGATGCGTGACGTTATCAGATGATTTGCCATAGCCAATAAGGATAGAGTTTAGTTTGTGACGTCACTAGTGGGTTAGCCTAAGCGCTCCAATAGGCGCCTAGCGTAAGATTAACGTCATCTAGTATGTGCGTAGAAGCTAATAATAACGTAGAAGAATTCATCACTAAATATACGCTTGTATATTGCAGTTTTAAAATTATATATTATTGGTCTTCTGAAGACAGCCTTTGGTTAAGTCCGAAATATGGAGATCCTCTCTATTGCTTGTAAGATTTTCCTAAAACACTTTAATGTTTTTTTTCCTATTTGACCTGAAGAGAAGTTTCGTTAATCATTTTCCCCGTTTGTGGAAGATTTGTTAATATAACAAGACTGGTGATTCTCTCTCTCTCTCTCTCTCTCTCTCTCTCTCTCTCTCTCTCTCTCTCTCTCTCTCACACACACAAGATGATCCAGAGATGGGACACACCAGCAAGGGGTCACAATTGGAAGTTGAAGACTCAGATGGGACACAGGGATGTTAGGAAGTAGGTCTTCAGCCATAGAGGTGTCAGGAAGTGGAACAATCTGGAGAGTGATATAATGGAGACAGGATCCATACATAGCTTTAAGAAGAGGTACGATAAAGCTCATGGAGCAAGAAGAGAGTGGACCTAGTAGTGACCAGTGAAGAGGCGGGGCCAGGAGCTGTGAATCGACCCCTACAACCACGATTAGGTGAGTACACACACAGTAGCATGACCTCTGACACTACATCCCTGGTGACCTCACGCAGTCTAGGTCACACCACAGTATTTACCCAGAGGATATTTAGCGTTGTGAGATAATTGTTGTGACAGCCAGGGGGGGGGGCAGAGGGGGGACAAAGCAACACATATCTGAACAGTGACAGGAACCATCGGAGACATACTGTATACAGGTTAGCTTCCGGGCTACCTCTGTAAAGTGAAACATTCTCTCTCTCTCTCTCTCTCTCTCTCTCTCTCTCTCTCTCTCTCTCTCTCTCTCTCTCTCTCTCTTTTTTCACTTTCAAATGCATATAAAAGCCTGATAATATGTTTACACTATCATGTATTAAGTGAGCAATAGACCTAGGCCTAAAAAATATATATACTTGCCTTAAAATATTTTTGTATTTAGCTTATAATGAGTGATGAATATATTTGTAGTAGGAAGTCTGAATAAATGAAGAATAGCTAAAATTGAAAACGGCTGTATTAGCGAAGCGAAGCGCTGTAAAGCGGGACACTCTTGTACCTTGCTTCAGGGAGGTACTATAAACCTTCCTGTCATGAAGGTGGAAGTAACAACCATCCAGGGAGGTACTATCAACCTTCCTGTCATGAAGGTGGAAGTAACAACCATCCAGGGAGGTACTATCAACCTTCCTGTCATGAAGGTGGAAGTAACAACCATCCAGGGAGGTACTATCAACCTTCCTGTCATGAAGGTGAAAGTAACAACCATCCAGGGAGGTACTATCAACCTTCCTGTCATGAAGGTGGAAGTAACAACCATCCAGGGAGGTACTATCAACCTTCCTGTCATGAAGGTGGAAGTAACAACCATCCAGGGAGGTACTATCAACCTTCCTGTCATGAAGGTGGAAGTAACAACCATCCAGGGAGGTACTATCAACCTTCCTGTCATGAAGGTGGAAGTAACAACCATCCAGGGAGGTACTATCAACCTTCCTGTCATGAAGGTGGAAGTAACAACCATCCAGGGAGGTACTATCAACCTTCCTGTCATGAAGGTGGAAGTAACAACCATCCAGGGAGGTACTATCAACCTTCCTGTCATGAAGGTGGAAGTAACAACCATCCAGGGAGGTACTATCAACCTTCCTGTCATGAAGGTGGAAGTAACAACCATCCAGGGAGGTACTATCAACCTTCCTGTCATGAAGGTGAAAGTAACAACCATCCAGGGAGGTACTATCAACCTTCCTGTCATGAAGGTGGAAGTAACAACCATCCAGGGAGGTACTATCAACCTTCCTGTCATGAAGGTGGAAGTAACAACCATCCAGGGAGGTACTATCAACCTTCCTGTCATGAAGGTGGAAGTAACAACCATCCAGGTAGGTACTATCAACCTTCCTGTCATGAAGGTGAAAGTAACAACCATCCAGGGAGGTACTATCAACCTTCCTGTCATGAAGGTGGAAGTAACAACCATCCAGGGAGGTACTATCAACCTTCCTGTCATGAAGGTGGAAGTAACAACCATCCAGGGAGGTACTATCAACCTTCCTGTCATGAAGGTGGAAGTAACAACCATCCAGGGAGGTACTATCAACCTTCCTGTCATGAAGGTGGAAGTAACAACCATCCAGGGAGGTACTATCAACCTTCCTGTCATGAAGGTGGAAGTAACAACCATCCAGGGAGGTACTATCAACCCTGAACTTAACCTGCTGTATAAGCGAGGCCCTCCTGTACAGGGGTAGCCCGTAACCTAACCTGCTGTATAAGCGAGGCCCTCCTGTACAGGGGTAGCCCGTAACCTAACCTGCTGTATAAGCGAGGCCCTCCTGTACAGGGGTAGCCCGTAACCTAACCTGCTGTATAAGCGAGGCCCTTCTGTGTACAAGTGAATAGTATCTTTAAGACAGGAGTAGACAGACAGCCACATTCAGATGATATATAGACAGACAGCCACATTCAGATATATAGACAGACAGCCACATTCAGATGATATATAGACAGACAGCCACATTCAGATATATAGACAGACAGCCACATTCAGATATATAGACAGACAGCCACATTCAGATATATAGACAGACAGACAACATGTATAGCTACAAAATTGTTGGAGGGAGAGAAATTCATGAGAGAAAAGATAACTAAGTCATCAGTAAACAGAGAAAGTCAGTTCTGAGTGGGCAAGAGTGAGGGCTCAGGCCTCCGTACATTTAAACTTTCTTGTACAGATTCACAGTCATGTTATTGTGGTCTCTCTCTTGCTAGCTAGCTGTTTATCTCTCTCTTGCTAGCTAGCTGTTTATCTCACTAGCTAGCTAGCTGTTTATCTCTCACTAGCTAGCTAGCTGTTTATCTCTCACTAGCTAGCTAGCTGTTTATCTCTCACTAGCTAGCTAGCTGTTTATCTCTCACTAGCTAGCTAGCTGTTTATCTCTCACTAGCTAGCTAGCTGTTTATCTCTCACTAGCTAGCTAGCTGTTTATCTCTCACTAGCTAGCTAGCTGTTTATCTCTCACTAGCTAGCTAGCTGTTTATCTCTCACTAGCTAGCTAGCTGTTTATCTCTCACTAGCTAGCTAGCTGTTTATCTCTCACTAGCTAGCTAGCTGTTTATCTCTCACTAGCTAGCTAGCTGTTTATCTCTCACTAGCTAGCTAGCTGTTTATCTCTCACTAGCTAGCTAGCTGTTTATCTCTCACTAGCTAGCTAGCTGTTTATCTCTCACTAGCTAGCTAGCTGTTTATCTCTCACTCACTCCTGTCATCTTTGGTGTTCTCTTCCTCTGTCTTTGTTTATCATCGCTTTCTCTTGTTCTGCCTCACGTTTTCTTTATCTTGTTCTGCCTCACGTTTTCTTTCTCATGTTCTGCCTCACGTTTTCTTTATCTTGTTCTGCCTCACGTTTTCTTTATCTTGTTCTGCCTCACGTTTTCTTTCTCTTGTTCTGCCTCACGTTTTCTTTCTCTTGTTCTGCCTCACGTTTTCTTTCTCTTGTTCTGCCTCACGTTTTCTTTCTCTTGTTCTGCCTCACGTTTTCTTTATCTTGTTCTGCCTCACGTTTTCTTTCTCTTGTTCTGCCTCAGGTTTTCTTTATCTTGTTCTGCCTCACGTTTTCTTTCTCTTGTTCTGCCTCACGTTTTCTTTCTCTTGTTCTGCCTCACGTTTTCTTTCTCTTGTTCTGCCTCACGTTTTCTTTCTCTTGTTCTGCCTCACGTTTTCTTTCTCTTGTTCTGCCTCACGTTTTCTTTCTCTTGTTCTGCCTCACGTTTTCTTTCTCTTGTTCTGCCTCACGTTTTCTTTCTCTTGTTCTGCCTCACGTTTTCTTTCTCTTGTTCTGCCTCACGTTTTCTTTCTCTTGTTCTGCCTCACGTTTTCTTTCTCTTGTTCTGCCTCACGTTTTCTTTCTCTTGTTCTGCCTCACGTTTTCTTTCTCTTGTTCTGCCTCACGTTTTCTTTCTCTTGTTCTGCCTCACGTTTTCTTTCTCTTGTTCTGCCTCACGTTTTCTTTATCTTGTTCTGCCTCACGTTTTCTTTCTCTTGTTCTGCCTCACGTTTTCTTTCTCTTGTTCTGCCTCACGTTTTCTTTATCTTGTTCTGCCTCACGTTTTCTTTCTCATCATTATTCATTTTCCTTGTTTATACTCGTCTTCATTTTTTATTTCTTTTATATTTCACAATCTCTCAATACTTTGTTTTTATTTTTACTCAGTCATTGCTTTATTCTCTTCCTGTTTATTATGTTATTCCTGCCAGTAGGTGACCTGGACCTGCCTAGCATGGGCCAGTAGGTAACTTGGACCTACCTAGCATGGGCCAGTAGGTGACTTGGACCTACCTAGCATGGGCCACTAGGTGACTTGGACCTGCCTAGCATGGACCACTAGGTGACCTGGACCTGCCTAGCATGGGCCACTAGGTGACCTGGACCTGCCTAACAGGGGCCACTAGGTGACCTGGACCTGCCTAGCATGGGCCACTAGGTGACTTGGCCTGGACCTGCCTAGCATGGGCCACTAGGTGATTTGGCCTGGACCTGCCTAGCATGGGCCAGAAGGTGACCTGGACCTGCCTAGCATGGGCCAGAAGGTGACCTGGACCTGCCTAGCATGGGCCAGAAGGTGACCTGGACCTGCCTTAGCATGGGCCAGTAGGTAACTTATCTTTGTAACCTATTTTATCCTGATCCTTCTGTTCTATGTCTGCTGCTGCTGCCGCTGCTGGTGCTGCTGCTGCTGCTGCCCTGCTGCTGCTGCTGCTGCTGCTATCGCTGGTGCTGCCACTGCCGCTGCTGCTGCTGCCATGCTGCTGCTGCCGCTGCTGCTGGTAGCTGCTGCTGCTGCTGTCGCTGCTGGTTGCTGCTGCTGCTGCTGCTGCTGCCGCCTGGTTGCTGCTGCTGCTGCTGCTGCCGCTGCTGGTTCTGCTGCTGCTGCTGCTGGTGCTGCTGCTGCTGCCGCTGCTGGTTGCTGCTGCTGCTGCTGCCGCTGCTGCTGCTGCTTCGCTGTGCTGCCCTGCCTGCTGCTGCTGCCAGTGCTGCTGCTGCCCTGCTCTGCTGCTGCTGCTGTCGCTGCTGCTGCTGCTGCCGCTGCTGGTGCTACTGCTACTGCTACGTTTCTCGGTAGCTGCACTGGAGCATGCCTGAATCACCGCCGCCCTGCACCAACCACAACCACCACCACCACAACAACCACCACCACAACAACCACCACAACCACCACCACCACAACAATCACCAGAACAACCACAACAACCACCACAACAATCACCACCACAACAACAACCACCACCACAACAACAACCACCACCACAGCAACCACCACCACCACAACAACCTCCACCACAGCAACCACAATCACCGCTACCATCTCGTTAGATATTTGAAGATGACGTGTCGTGGGTTTACTAGGAATGGAAGAAGAGGGAGGATATTTGGAGGTATGGAAGGAGGGGGTTTTGAAGGAGTGGGAGGGGGTTTTGAAGGAGTGGGAGGTGGAAATTTTGGAGGACATGGGAAGGGGTATTGGATGATTGGGAATATGGGTGTTGAAGGAATGGCAGGGGGGGGATATTGGAGTGAGGGAGGAAGGGGGGATAGGGTGTAGGAAGCAGTCTCGGGTAGCGTGGGAGGAGGGTAGATAGTGTTGGCCTCAGGGTAGAGAGGGGGAGGCTTGTGACAAGGGAAGGGGAGGGTCGTGACTGTTGGGGGGGAGTTCAGTCCTTCCTCCCCCCTCCTCTCACCCCTCACCTTCCCCCAATCAGTGCACCTGGCCCCTCTCCTTTATCCCCCGAGGTTGTGTTCGTCTTGGGAGGGAGAAGTAAGAGAGGAAAATAGGGATAAGGGTCAGAGTTTAAAGGTCATTGTTAGTAATTTTCAGGAGTTTAACAGATTCATGTGTAGCCCTATATATCTCTCTCTTCTCTCTCTCTCTCTCTCTCTCTCTCTCTCTCTCTCTCTCTCTCTCTCTCTCTCTCTCTCTCTGCTATGACAAACATGTGAGTGTGCGAGGGAATCTTGGATAAATGTTTAATACTCTGGCAGAATTACTAGTCTTTTTCTACCTTACTCGTAACATGATTAGTAATTCTTACACTTACATGCATTTATTATCTTTCTCTTTCTCCAATGTTTCTTAATATCTCCTATTTCTGTACTGTAATATATCTTAACATTAACATAAGTTAATATTTAGCTTTATACACATTAACTTTCATTATTTAGTTATTTACTTTAATCTGGTTTGAAGAAAAGACATGAATGCAGATTAAGCTTTTTATTGGGACAGTTTTGCTGTCTACACAGTGAAATGGCCCAGTAAAAGCCTCTGTTACCCGCACATAGGATTATTATCATGGGGAGCAGTAAACCCGTAGGGATTATAAAGCGCCCCAGCACATAGGATAGAGAGAATCTTACATCGATGTTTGTGTATTGTTCTCCTCACTGTATTGTGCCTTTTTCTTTATAAACCTTTTTTATCTGCTATAGTGGTTCTGGGGACTACCCTCATCACAGTCACACCACCACACACCTGCTATAGTGGTTCTGGGGACTACCCTCATCACAGCCACACCACTACACACCTGCTATAGTGGTTCTGGGGACTAACCTCCTCACAGCCACACCACTACACACCTGCTATAGTGGTTCTGGGGACTAACCTCCTCACAGCCACACCACTACACACCTGCTATAGTGGTTCTGGGGACTAACCTCACAGCCACACCACTACACACCTGCTATAGTGGTTCTGGGGACTAACCCCCTCACAGTCACACCACTACACACCTGCTATAGTGGTTCTGGGGACTAACCTCCTCACAGCCACACCACTACACACCTGCTATAGTGGTTCTGGGGACTAACCTCCACAGCCACACCACTACACACCTGCTATAGTGGTTCTGGGGACTAACCTCTCACAGCCACACCACTACACACCTGCTATAGTGGTTCTGGGGACTAACCTCTCACAGCCACACCACTACACACCTGCTATAGTGGTTCTGGGGACTACACCTCTCACAGCCACACCACTACACACCTGCTATAGTGGTTCTGGGGACTACCTCTCACAGCCACACCACTACACACCTGCTATAGTGGTTCTGGGGACTAACCTCCTCACAGCCACACCACTACACACCTGCTATAGTGGTTCTGGGACTAACCCCTCACAGCCACACCACTACACACCTGCTATAGTGGTTCTGGGGACTACCTCTCACAGCCACACCACTACACACCTGCTATAGTGGTTCTGGGACTAACCTCCTCACAGCCACACCACTACACACCTGCTATAGTGGTTCTGGGGACTAACCTCTCACAGCCACACCACTACACACCTGCTATAGTGGTTCTGGGGACTAACCTCTCACAGCACACCACTACACACCTGCTATAGTGGTTCTGGGGACTAACCTCTCACAGCCACACCACTACACACCTGCTATAGTGGTTCTGGGGACTAACCCTCACAGCACACCACTACACACCTGCTATAGTGGTTCTGGGGACTAACCTCTCACAGTCACACCACTACACACCTGCTATAGTGGTTCTGGGGACTAACCCCTCACAGCCACACCACTACACACTGCTATAGTGGTTCTGGGGACTAACCCTCTCACAGCCACACCACTACACACCTGCTATAGTGGTTCTGGGACTAACCTCCTCACAGCCACACCACTACACACCTGCTATAGTGGTTCTGGGGACTACCTCCTCACAGCCACACCACTACACACCTGCTATAGTGGTTCTGGGGACTAACCTCTCACAGCCACACCACTACACACCTGCTATAGTGGTTCTGGGGACTACCCTCCTCACAGCCACACCACTACACACCTGCTATAGTGGTTCTGGGGACTAACCTCCTCACAGCCACACCACTACACACCTGCTATAGTGGTTCTGGGGACTACCTCTCACAGCCACACCACTACACACCTGCTATAGTGGTTCTGGGGACTAACCTCCTCACAGCCACACCACTACACACCTGCTATAGTGGTTCTGGGGACTAACCGCCTCACAGCCACACCACTACACACCTGCTATAGTGGTTCTGGGGACTAACCTTCTCACAGCCACACCACTACACACCTGCTATAGTGGTTCTGGGGACTAACCTCCTCACAGCCACACCACTACACACCTGCTATAGTGGTTCTGGGGACTAACCTTCTCACAGTCACACCACTACACACCTGCTATAGTGGTTCTGGGGACTAACCTTCTCACAGTCACACCACTACACACCTGCTATAGTGGTTCTGGGGACTAACCTCTCAGTCACACCACTACACACCTGCTATAGTGGTTCTGGGGACTATAACCCTCACAGCCACACCACTACACACCTGCTATAGTGGTTCTGGGGACTAACCCCCTCACAGTCACACCACTACACACCTGCTATAGTGGTTCTGGGGACTAACCCCTCACAGCCACACCACTACACACCTGCTATAGTGGTTCTGGGGACTAACCTCCTCACAGCCACACCACTACACACCTGCTATAGTGGTTCTGGGGACTAACCTCACAGCCACACCACTACACACCTGCTATAGTGGTTCTTGGGACTAACCCCCTCACAGCCACACCACTACACACCTGCTATAGTGGTTCTGGGGACTAACCCCCTCACAGTCACACCACTACACACCTGCTATAGTGGTTCTGGGGACTAACCCCCTCACAGTCACACCACTACACACCTGCTATAGTGGTTCTGGGGACTAACCCCCTCACAGTCACACCACTACACACCTGCTATAGTGGTTCTGGGGACTAACCTCCTCACAGCCACACCACTACACACCTGCTATAGTGGTTCTGGGGACTAACCCCCCACAGCCACACCACTACACACCTGCTATAGTGGTTCTGGGGACTACCCCTCACAGCCACACCACTACACACCTGCTATAGTGGTTCTGGGGACTACCTCCTCACAGCCACACCACTACACACCTGCTATAGTGGTTCTGGGGACTAACCTCACAGCCACACCACTACACACCTGCTATAGTGGTTCTGGGGACTAACCCCCTCACAGCCACACCACTACACACCTGCTATAGTGGTTCTGGGGACTAACCCCCTCACAGCCACACCACTACACACCTGCTATAGTGGTTCTGGGGACTACCCTCATCACAGCCACACCACTACACACCTGCTATAGTGGTTCTGGGGACTACCCTCTCACAGCACACCACTACACACCTGCTATAGTGGTTCTGGGGACTAACCTCCTCACAGCCACACCACTACACACCTGCTATAGTGGTTCTGGGGACTAACCCCCTCACAGCCACACCACTACACACCTGCTATAGTGGTTCTGGGGACTACCCTCATCACAGCCACACCACTACACACCTGCTATAGTGGTTCTGGGGACTACCCTCATCACAGCCACACCACTACACACCTGCTATAGTGGTTCTGGGGACTAACCCCTCACAGCCACACCACTACACACCTGCTATAGTGGTTCTGGGACTAACCCTCACAGCCACCACTACACACCTGCTATAGTGGTTCTGGGGACTAACCTCTCACAGCACACCACTACACACCTGCTATAGTGGTTCTGGGACTAACCCCTCACAGTCACACCACTACACACCTGCTATAGTGGTTCTGGGGACTAACCCTCACAGCCACACCACTACACACCTGCTATAGTGGTTCTGGGGACTAACCCCCTCACAGTCACACCACTACACACCTGCTATAGTGGTTCTGGGGACTAACCCCTTCACAGCCACACCACTACACACCTGCTATAGTGGTTCTGGGGACTAACCCCTTCACAGCCACACCACTACACACCTGCTATAGTGGTTCTGGGGACTAACCTCTCACAGCACACCACTACACACCTGCTATAGTGGTTCTGGGGACTAACCCCCTCACAGCCACACCACTACACACCTGCTATAGTGGTTCTGGGGACTAACCTCCTCACAGCCACACCACTACACACCTGCTATAGTGGTTCTGGGGACTAACCTCCTCACAGCCACACCACTACACACCTGCTATAGTGGTTCTGGGGACTACCCTTCTCACAGCCACACCACTACACACCTGCTATAGTGGTTCTGGGGACTAACCCCTCACAGCCACACCACTACACACCTGCTATAGTGGTTCTGGGGACTAACCCCTCACAGCCACACCACTACACACCTGCTATAGTGGTTCTGGGACTAACCCCTCACAGTCACACCACTACACACCTGCTATAGTGGTTCTGGGGACTAACCCCTCACAGCCACACCACTACACACCTGCTATAGTGGTTCTGGGGACTAACCCCTCACAGCCACACCACTACACACCTGCTATAGTGGTTCTGGGGACTAACCTCTCACAGCCACACCACTACACACCTGCTATAGTGGTTCTGGGGACTAACCTTCTCACAGTCACACCACTACACACCTGCTATAGTGGTTCTGGGGACTAACCCTCACAGTCACACCACTACACACCTGCTATAGTGGTTCTGGGGACTAACCTCCTCACAGTCACACCACTACACACCTGCTATAGTGGTTCTGGGGACTAACCTCTCACAGCCACACCACTACACACCTGCTATAGTGGTTCTGGGGACTAACCTCTCACAGTCACACCACTACACACCTGCTATAGTGGTTCTGGGGACTAACCTCTCACAGCACACCACTACACACCTGCTATAGTGGTTCTGGGGACTAACCCTCACAGTCACACCACTACACACCTGCTATAGTGGTTCTGGGACTAACCCCTCACAGTCACACCACTACACACCTGCTATAGTGGTTCTGGGGACTAACCCCTCACAGCCACACCACTACACACCTGCTATAGTGGTTCTGGGGACTAACCTCTCACAGCACACCACTACACACCTGCTATAGTGGTTCTGGGGACTAACCCCTCACAGTCACACCACTACACACCTGCTATAGTGGTTCTGGGGACTAACCCTCACAGTCACACCACTACACACCTGCTATAGTGGTTCTGGGGACTAACCTCTCACAGTCACACCACTACACACCTGCTATAGTGGTTCTGGGGACTAACCTCTCACAGTCACACCACTACACACCTGCTATAGTGGTTCTGGGGACTAACCTTCACAGCCACACCACTACACACCTGCTATAGTGGTTCTGGGACTACCTTCACAGTCACACCACTACACACCTGCTATAGTGGTTCTGGGGACTAACCCTCACAGCACACCACTACACACCTGCTATAGTGGTTCTGGGGACTAACCCTCACAGCCACACCACTACACACCTGCTATAGTGGTTCTGGGACTAACCCCTCACAGCACACCACTACACACTGCTATAGTGGTTCTGGGGACTAACCCTCACAGCACACCACTACACACCTGCTATAGTGGTTCTGGGACTAACCCTCACAGTCACACCACTACACACCTGCTATAGTGGTTCTGGGGACTAACCCTCACAGCACACCACTACACACCTGCTATAGTGGTTCTGGGGACTAACCTCTCACAGTCACACCACTACACACCTGCTATATGGTTCTGGGGACTAACCCTCACAGTCACACCACTACACACCTGCTATAGTGGTTCTGGGGACTAACCTCACAGTCACACCACTACACACCTGCTATAGTGGTTCTGGGACTAACCTCTCACAGCCACACCACTACACACCTGCTATAGTGGTTCTGGGGACTACCTCATCACAGCACACCACTACACACCTGCTATAGTGGTTCTGGGGACTAACCCCCTCACAGTCACACCACTACACACCTGCTATAGTGGTTCTGGGGACTAACCCCTCACAGCCACACCACTACACACCTGCTATAGTGGTTCTGGGGACTAACCTCCTCACAGTCACACCACTACACACCTGCTATAGTGGTTCTGGGGACTAACCCCTCACAGTCACACCACTACACACCTGCTATAGTGGTTCTGGGGACTAACCCCCTCACAGTCACACCACTACACACCTGCTATAGTGGTTCTGGGGACTAACCCCTCACAGTCACACCACTACACACCTGCTATAGTGGTTCTGGGGACTAACCCCCTCACAGTCACACCACTACACACCTGCTATAGTGGTTCTGGGGACTAACCCCCTCACAGTCACACCACTACACACCTGTCTATAGTGTTCTGGGACTAACCCTTCACAGTCACCACTACACACTGCTATAGTGTTCTAGGACTAACCTCACAGTAAACCCACTACACATGCTATGTGGTTCTGGGGACTACCCTACAGTCACACCATCTACACACCTGTATAGTGGTTCTTGCAGACTAAGTCACACCACTACAAACCTGCTTGCTTTCGACTATAGTCAACAATCTTAACAGTATTGTTCTTTCAGTTTCTATAATCTTAACAGTATTGTTCTTTCAGACTATAGTCAACAATCTTAACAAGTATTGTTCTTTCAGACTATAGTCAACAATCTTAACAGGTATTGTTCTTTCAGACTATAGTCAACAATCTTAACAGGTATTGTTCTTTCAGACTATAGTCAACAATCTTAACAAGTATTGTTCTTTCAGACTATAGTCAACAATCTTAACAAGTATTGTTCTTTCAGACTATAGTCAACAATCTTAACAGGTATTGTTCTTTCAGACTATAGTCAACAATCTTAACAGTATTGTTCTTTCAGACTATAGTCAACAATCTTAACAGGTATTGTTCTTTCAGACTATAGTCAACAATCTTAACAAGTATTGTTCTTTCAGACTATAGTCAACAATCTTAACAAGTATTGTTCTTTCAGACTATAGTCAACAATCTTAACAAGTATTGTTCTTTCAGACTATAGTCAACAATCTTAACAAGTATTGTTCTTTCAGACTATAGTCAACAATCTTAACAGGTATTGTTCTTTCAGACTATAGTCAACAATCTTAACAGGTATTGTTCTTTCAGACTATAGTCAACAATCTTAACAAGTATTGTTCTTTCAGACTATAGTCAACAATCTTAATAAGTATTGTTCTTTCAGACTATAGTCAACAATCTTAACAAGTATTGTTCTTTCAGACTATAGTCAACAATCTTAACAGGTATTGTTCTTTCAGACTATAGTCAACAATCTTAACAGGTATTGTTCTTTCAGACTATAGTCAACAATCTTAACAGTATTGTTCTTTCAGACTATAGTCAACAATCTTAATAGTATTGTTCGTTTCAACACTTAACATAGTCTTCAATTGCAATCTTAACAAGTATTGTTCTTTCAGACTATAGTCAACAATCTTAACAGGTATTGTTCTTTCAGACTATGGTCGACAGAGGAAACGCCTCCACTCATGCTCCAAGTCTGAAGATCAGGTTGAGAGTGACCCCATCACTCCCAGGAAGAAGCTGGCCCTCTCACCCTCCACACCTTCCAAGTAGTGACTCCAAGTACCACCTCTCTAAGGGGACACGTGGAAGGATGTTTTAGGAAGGACTTTACAGAGTTAGCCTTCAACTCTGAAGGATCTCTGAGGCTGCAAAAGGCTCATATGAGTATAGTCGAGAACTTTTGCAGATATCCCAGAGACTGAATCATTGTATTCATAAGGAAGTGCTAAACCCATAAGGGTCATACAGCACCTGGGACATAGAACAAAAAAATTATTATGGTGTCTACAGGGCCTTCCTGGCTGACTCCATGGAATTTGTGACTCACTTCAAGGACAGTGTCATCTTTTTTTATTTCATGAACATAATGTACTGTAGTATGTGTAAAAACACTCGTAACTAGAAGGAAACATTCTTTACGCCAAGTTTAATATAAATACATTAATAGGTTGCCTAGAACATTGAATATATAGAGAGCATTTAGAATTTTACCTTGAAATTAGACTTAAAAAGTGACACACTTCTTTGATTATATTTTGTACACTGGATACAATGCAATACAACTTTGCCTTTAAGACTGAGACGATAAAAACAGAAAAGTACGTTTGTCAGGATTTTATTATGAAGATTTTCCAAAGTTGTAATCTGTGAACAAGTTTTGTTTTACAATACAATGATTGATTAATAATTTTTGTAGATAAAAATTATATTAAGTGAAAAGTGGAACTACCAGAGTCGTAAATAGTTCAGGAGATATTTATAGATGATATTTTAATATATATATATGTTTCTTAGTTTTCATTGCTTAGATTAGTTTTTTTTTTTTTTTTTTACCATGTTTATATATTTGTCTTCCTTAAGTTAGCCTAACCAAGACTTGACTTTTTGGATAACCCCTCGATAACCCCTCGATGACCCCTCGATGACCCCTCGATGAGACTAGCCTTCCTTGGTCTAGGGTTGGACCAAGATCAGTCAGGCCTAATCTTTACAATTACTTAGTTTTTGAAAGCCTAGGCTTTCTCAGTTTTTGAAAGCTTAAATTAGATTTGAAAAGTTTTTCAACACTTAAATTATATTGGAAAAGTTTTTGAAAACTTATGTTAGATTTGCATATCAGACTCCTTGATGCTTTGTCTTTCATGACAGATGGTAAACAACACCATCTACTATATTATTAATATTTATCACTAGTTTACATATTTAATTTTTATTCTGGGACAGTCTCTATTATTTATAAACTAAAATCTCATAATTAAAATTCATTCACTTGATTTCCCATTTTGACATTAAATCCTGCGAGTCACAACAAAATAACTTATTAAAATCTGAAAGTCATTTTTGATATAATAGCATTCAAGTATTGTGTACTTCCAAATAATGTTAGCAATCAAATTTTGACAGTATTAATAACATTTATGATTGCAGGCAAAATTAATGTTGAAGTCTTGACATAAGGTAGGATGGGGAGGTAATTATATGGCTCATAAACAATCACAAGCCAGAGGCCATTGTGATGTGCTCAGATTTATTCAGAAAACATAAATAATTTATATTATGTTGCCATTGAGTATTTTCATCATTATATACATGTCTTTCAGTGCTCTCTGGGTAATAGTGCTAGTACATTAATTTGCAGATACAGTATTTGTTACACCAATGCACTTCATGAAGTTTTCTAAGTTGATGTCAATAGTAATGTATATAAATGTGCAATTTTTACCACAGTGAGCAAAAGTAGGCTAGTCATCTTATATTTATTTGTAATTTAAGGTCTAGTTTTTTATTAACATTGAAAGTTTATTTTTACACTTGTGTGATCTTAATAGTTATGGTATGTGATTTTTTTATAACTTAGCCATTGAGAATTGTGTTCTGCCATTGATGGAATTCTACAGAGTACTGCAGCCTAGTGTATGTGAAGTCCATAGTCTGGGAAAAGCTTTTTTTATATTCTGTAATAAAGAAGAAAAAGTCACAATACCGTGAGTGGAACAATACACAGATGACCTGCACACAGGAGACAGGAACTTACAGCGATGTTTCGGTCTGACTTGAACCATTTACATGTTACAACACTCATGCTACAAATACTTCTCCACTTCCCTTTTTTTCCTTTGTCCCGTCCCTGTCCCTCTATATATACTGGCTCCTTCACCTTCGTGTGTTAGTGTGACCTGTAAATGGTCCAAGTTAGACCAAAACATCGTCATAAGCTATGTGCAGGATATTTGTGTATTCTGTAATAGGTTGTTTAAGTGGTAAGATACAAGTCCTAGCACATTACTGACCTTAGTGTCTGGTATAAGTGGACTGGTGAGTTAGTAGGTCTTGGTCATAATAATGACCAAAAATCTCTATTAAATAAGTCACCATGTTAATTAAAATTTATGTAATTACCTTGTTTCTCCTGACAAAATACCACTAACCTAACAAGTTTAATTATGGGGGAAGAAATAATACATAATGGTCACACATTAGAACCTAAGTGGAGTTATAATCTATTTAACTTTTTTACCGATGTTAGATTAATAGATTGTAAAAGGTTCTGGTCTACAGATTTTTTTTTTTTTGGTGATAAAAATCAAATTTCATTTACTGAAATAGCCTAGAATGCCAAATATACTAAGTTTAAACTATAGTAGTGCAATGTAACAATTCATTTAATGGCTTTCAGTTATTCATATTTGGTTTTATTACTTATGAAAGGACGTGATTGATTCATCCTGTTATGAATAATACTTAATTTTGTTTCAAAGTTCCCAAGAGATAATAGCCTTGCCTGTCTCTATATTTGTTAACTGATTCACAACATTCCTTAGTTTTTCATAATGGGAGGATGAGTCACACCTTAATCCATGATCTCATGTTATATTTGTACAGTCTTTATGTTCTTTGGGAAGGGGGAGGGGTTGATATGTTAATGTAGAGTACAAGTGTTAATATTATTGTAGCCTGGCTGGCCATGAAGCTGGCTGAGGCTACCACAAGTGGTACTCAAGCAATATTTGGCTTCTAGTCCAATGACATTCTCTCTCTGGTTTCCTCAGTGTGGCATGGAATTAATATTAAGTGTTGACCATCATAAAACCTTTAACTTTATTGGTCTTTTTTATTTAATATTTGTATTAGTAATGACAGGTTTCCATTCCTTCGTCTATGTTATTTCCTTTTAATTTTCATCTTTTTATAAAAACAGTTATACAATCAGTGGAAAATTCAACAATTAGTACATATTTTTTTACATACTGCCATTAATAAATTAAAGACAATTTATAATTTGCAAATTAGAATATAAAATTGGGTATCATGTATTACAGTGGCATGTGAATAAATGGTTTAAAAAACTGACTAGTTGATAAATGTGAGACTTTTGGAAGACTTGGTAATCCAGAATAAAGATTCACAAATATTGTACAAGTGTCACATTTATCAACTATAAAGTCATGTATATAAAACATTTTTAATGTCACCAAAGAAAGAAGAGTCGTTCATCTTATCTACTTGATGTTATACAAGAGATCTTTATCCGGAATTCACATAGTCTTACATAGATAAAAAACAACAACCTATTACCTTTGCATTATAAACAATATAGTTTACCTGTAATCAAATATTGGTAAACAAAAAGAAAGCCAGCAGCATGTATGTGTATTCCTGGTATATATACTGCCTCGGAGCCTCTCTTGGACACATATATACTGCCTCGGAGCCTCTCTTGGACACATATATACTGCCTCGGAGCCTCTCTTGGACACATATACTGCCTCGGAGCCTCTCTTGGACACATATACTGCCTCGGAGCCTCTCTTGGACACATATACTGCCTCGGAGCCCTCTTGGACACATATACTGCCTCGGAGCCTCTCTTGGACACATATACTGCCTCGGAGCCTCTCTTGGACACATATACTGCCTCGGAGCCTCTCTTGGACACATATACTGCCTCGGAGCCTCTCTTGGACACATATACTGCCTCGGAGCCTCTCTTGGACACATATACTGCCTCGGAGCCTCTCTTGGCACATATACTGCCTCGGAGCCTCTCTTGACACATATACTGCCTCGGAGCCTCTCTTGGACACATATACTGCCTCGGAGCCTCTCTTGGACACATATACTGCCTCGGAGCCTCTCTTGGACACATATACTGCCTCGGAGCCACTCTTGGACACATATACTGCCTAGGAGCCTCTCTTGGACACATATACTGCCTCGGAGCCTCTCTTGGACACATATACTGCCTCGGAGCCTCTCTTGGACACATATATACTGCCTCGGAGCCTCTCTTGGACACATATACTGCCTCGGAGCCTCTCTTGGACACATATACTGCCTCGGAGCCTCTCTTGGACATATATACTGCCTCGGAGCCTCTCTTGGACACATATACTGCCTCAGAGCCTCTCTTGGACACATATACTGCCTCAGAGCCTCTCTTGGACACATATACTGCCTCGGAGCCTCTCTTGGACACATATACTGCCTCGGAGCCACTCTTGGACACATATACTGCCTCGGAGCCTCTCTTGGACACATATACTGCCTCGGAGCCTCTCTTGGACACATATACTGCCTCGGAGCCTCTCTTGGACACATATATACTGCCTCGGAGCCTCTCTTGGACACATATACTGCCTCGGAGCCTCTCTTGGACACATATACTGCCTCGGAGCCTCTCTTGGACATATATACTGCCTCGGAGCCTCTCTTGGACACATATACTGCCTCGGAGCCTCTCTTGGACACATATACTGCCTCGGAGCCTCTCTTGGACACATATACTGCCTCGGAGCCTCTCTTGGACACATATACTGCCTCGGAGCCTCTCTTGGAAACATATACTGCCTCGGAGCCACTCTTGGACACATATACTGCCTCGAGCCTCTCTTGGACACATATACTGCCTCGGAGCCTCTCTTGGACACATATACTGCCTCGGAGCCTCTCTTGGACACATATATACTGCCTCGGAGCCTCTCTTGGACACATATACTGCCTTGGAGCCTCTTTGACACATATACTGCCTCGGAGCCTCTCTTGGACATATATACTGCCTCGGAGCCTCTCTTGGACACATATACTGCCTCGGAGCCTCTCTTGGACACATATACTGCCTCGGAGCCTCTCTTGGACACATATACTGCCTCGGAGCCTCTCTTGGACACATATATACTGCCTCGGAGCCTCTCTTGGACACATATATACTGCCTCGGAGCCTCTCTTGGACACATATATACTGCCTCGGAGCCTCTCTTGGACACATATACTGCCTCGGAGCCTCTCTTGGACACACATATACTGCCTCGAGCCTCTCTTGGACACATATACTGCCTCGGAGCCTCTCTTGGACACATATACTGCCTCGGAGCCTCTCTTGGACACATATACTGCCTCGGAGCCTCTCTTGGACACATATACTGCCTCGAGCCTCTCTTGGACATATATACTGCCTCGGAGCCTCTCTTGGACACATATATACTGCCTCGGAGCCTCTCTTGGACACATATATACTGCCTCGGAGCCTCTCTTGGACACATATATACTGCCTCGGAGCCTCTCTTGGACACATATACTGCCTCGGAGCCTCTCTTGGACACACATATACTGCCTCGGAGCCTCTCTTGGACACATATATACTGCCTCGGAGCCTCTCTTGGACACATATATACTGCCTCGGAGCCTCTCTTGGACACATATATTGCCTCGGAGCCTCTCTTGGACACATATATACTGCCTCGGAGCCTCTCTTGGACACTTGTAATATACGTATATACTGCCTTGGAGAGTCTCTTGGACACTTGTAATATCCCAGCTGATGGGGAAGTCTGGGAGGTGATATGAGGTGGCCAGGTTATTGATACAAAGTTCACCACTAGACTACTACATGGACACAATTATGCCAACTGAATGATCATCTTGTAATTTTTACTCTACACAAGAAATGCGTAAATATAATGATAAAAAAAAATTGTCTTATTTCCTAGCCTTGAGTTAACACTTGTCCCATGACTGACTCCAGTTTATGGTGGCCGGCAACCAGTCTAGTTGCCATGGTGGCTGGCAACCAGTCTAGTTGCCATGGTGGCTGGCAACCAGTCTAGTTGCCATGGTGGCTGGCAACCAGTCTAGTTGCCATGGTGGCTGGCAACCAGTCTAGTTGCCATGGTGGCTGGCAACCAGTCTAGTTGTCATGGTGGCTGGCAACCAGTCTAGTTGCCATGGTGGCTGGCAACCAGTCTAGTTGCCATGGTGGCTGGCAACCAGTCTAGTTGCCATGGTGGCTGGCAACCAGTCTAGTTGCCATGGTGGCTGGCAACCAGTCTAGTTGCCATGGTGGCTGGCAACCAGTCTATATACATAAATATAAATATACATAAATATAAATCTGAGTATACACATTGATGTCTCTGAGTATATATAAATACACAGTTATGGTTGTGTATGTAGATATACAACTTAAATATATGTACATTCTGAGATACACAACTGAGTGTACATATACGTACATTGCTATATATATATATATATATATACATACCTGTGTGTATATGTCCTCTCAATTGAGGTTCCTTGACGCTGGTGAGGGGCTCTTCATCAAGGGAATTAGATCTGTGCTCCAGTTCCCTGAATACCTTCCACATCCCCCCCCCCACCCACAGGCGCTGCATAATCCTACGGGTTTAGCGCTCCCCTTGATCATAATAAAAATAATGTGTGTATATGCAATACACGGATACACCTCAGTGTATATACAATACACACCTCAGTGTATATACAATACACACCTCAGTGTATATACAATACACACCTCAGTGTATATACAATACACACCTCAGTGTATATACAATACACACCTCAGTGTATATACAATACACACCTCAGTGTATATACAATACACACCTCAGTGTATATACACCTCAGTGAACAATACACCTCAGTGTATATACAATACACACCTCAGTGTATATACAATACACACCTCAGTGTATATACAATACAATACATCCTCAGTGTATATACAATACACACCTCAGTGTATATACAATACACACCTCAGTGTATATAATACACAATACACACCTCAGTGTATATACAATACACACCTCGAGATGTATATACAATACACACCTCAGTGTATATACAATACACACCTCAGTGTATATACAATACACACCTCAGTGTATATACAATACACACCTCAGTTCAATACATGTGATATACAATACACACCTCAGTGTATATACAATACACACCTCAGTGTATATACAATACACACCTCAGTGTATATACAATACACACCTCAGTGTATATACAATACACACCTCAGTGTATATACAATACACACCTCAGTGTATATACAATACACACCTCAGTGTATATACAATACACACCTCAGTGTATATACAATACACACCTCAGTGTATATACAATACACACCTCAGTGTATATACAATACACACCTCAGTGTATATACAATACACACCTCAGTGTATATACAATACACACCTCAGTGTATATACAATACACACCTCAGTGTATATACACATACACACCTCAGTGTATATACAATACACACCTCAGTGTATATACAATACACACCTCAGTGTATATACAATACACACCTCAGTGTATATACAATACACACCTCAGTGTATATACAATACACACCTCAGTGTGTATATACAATACACACACCCCAGTGTATATACAATACACACCTCAGTGTATATACAATACACACCTCAGTGTATATACAATACACACCTCAGTGTATATACAATACACACCTCAGTGTATATACAATACACACCTCAGTGTATATACAATACACACCTCAGTGTATATACAATACACACCTCAGTGTATATACAATACACACCTCAGTGTATATACAATACACACCTCAGTGTATATACAATACACACCTCAGTGTATATACAATACACACTCAGTGTATATACAATACACACCTCAGTGTATATACAATACACACCTCAGTGTATATACAATACACACCTCAGTGTATATACAATACACACCTCAGTGTATATACAATACACACCTCAGTGTATATACAATACACACCTCAGTGTATATACAATACACACCTCAGTGTATATACAATACACACCTCAGTGTATATACAATACACACCTCAGTGTATATACAATACACACCTCAGTGTATATACAATACACACCTCAGTGTATATACAATACACACCTCAGTGTATATACAATACACACCTCAGTGTATATACAATACACACCTCAGTGTATATACAATACACACCTCAGTGTATATACAATACACACCTCAGTGTATATACAATACACACCTCAGTGTATATACAATACACCTCATGTATACAATACAACCTCAGTGTATATACAATACACACCTCAGTGTATATACAATACACACCTCAGTGTATATACAATACACACCTCAGTGTATATACAATACACACCTCAGTGTATATACAATACACACCTCAGTGTATATACAATACACACCTCAGTGTATATACAATACACACCTCATATGACAATACACCTCAGTGATATACAATACACACCTCAGTGTATATACAATACACACCTCAGTGTATATACAATACACACCTCAGTGCATATACAATACACACCTCAGTGCATATACAATACACACCTCAGTGCATATACAATACACACCTCAGTGCATATACAATACACACCTCAGTGCATATACAATACACACCTCAGTGCATATACAATACACACCTCAGTGCATATACAATACACACCTCAGTGCATATACAATACACACCTCAGTGCATATACAATACACACCTCAGTGCATATACAATACACACCTCAGTGCATATACAATACACACCTCAGTGCATATACAATACACACCTCAGTGCATATACAATACACACCTCAGTGCATATACAATACACACCTCAGTGCATATACAATACACACCTCAGTGCATATACAATACACACCTCAGTGCATATACACCAATATACACCTCAGTGCATATACAATACACACCTCAGTGCATATACAATACACACCTCAGTGCATATACAATACACACCTCAGTGCATATACAATACACACCTCAGTGCATATACAATACACACCTCAGTGCATATACAATACACACCTCAGTGCATATACAATACACACCTCAGTGCATATACAATACACACCTCAGTGCATATACAATACACACCTCAGTGCATATACAATACACACCTCAGTGCATATACAATACACACCTCAGTCATATACAATACACACCTCAGTGCATATACAATACACACTCAGTGCATATACAATACACACCTCAGTTCATATACAATACACACCTCAGTGCATATACAATACACACCTCAGTGCATATACAATACACACCTCAGTGCATATACAATACACACCTCAGTGCATATACAATACACACCTCAGTGCATATACAATACACACCTCAGTGTATATACAATACACACCTCAGTGCATATACAATACACACCTCAGTGTATATACAATAGACACCTCAGTGTATATACAATACACACCTCAGTGTATATACAATACACACCTCAGTGTATACGTATATACAATACACACACACCTCTGCGTGTTTATACAGTATATACACACCTCTGTGTATATGCACTTGGAAATAAAGGACAACTATTGTAAACTGCCTCTCTCATTGTGACAATTTATTTATAATTATTTCCACTGGTGGGTCATCATATAACTAAGACTTGTGTTAGGAAATACTGGTCCTGTTTCCTGACCAACCTAACCTGACCTAACATAACCTAACCTGACCTAACCTGACCTGACATAACCTGACCAAACCTAACCTAACCTGACCTAACCAAACCTAACCTAACCTGACCTAACCAAACCTAACCTAACCAAACCTAACCTAACCTGACCTAACCTAACCTAACCTAACCTAACCTGACCTAACCTAACCTAACCTAACCTGACCTAACCAAACCTGACCTAACCTAACCTAAGATGACTTAACCTAACCTAACCTAACCTGACTTAACCTAACCTAACCTAACCTGACTTAACCTAACCTGAAATAACCTGACCTAACCTAACCTAACCTGACCTAACCTAACCTGAAATAACCTGACCTAACCTAACCTAACATAACATAACCTAACCTGACCTAACCTAACCAAACCTGACCTAACCTAACCTGAACTAACCTAATCTAACCTGACCTCACCTAACCTGACCTGACCTAATCTAACCTGACCTCACCTAACCTAACCTGTCCTGACCTAACCTAACCTGACCTAACCTAACCTGACCTAACCTAACCTGTCCTGACCTAACCTAACCTGACCTATGATTAAGACAGAAATGCTCTACATAACAAGGGGCTTTCTATATAGTATGTCATTGATGTCAGCTATGGTCTGTATAAGTTGTATCATGTACTTGTAGGGGTCGGCCTAGGAAAGGTTGGAGGGAGGGGGTAAAGGAAGTTTTGTGTGCGAGGGGCTTGGACTTCCAGCAAGCATGTGTGAGCGTATATGATAGGAGTGAATGGAGACAAATGGTTTTTAATACTTGACGTGCTGTTGGAGTGTGAGCAAAGTAACATTTATGAAGGGATTCAGGGAAACCGGCAGGCCGGACTTGAGTCCTGGAGATGGGAAGTACAGTGTCTGCACTCTGAAGGAGGGGTGTTAATGTTGCAGTTTTATAACTGTAGTGTAAAGCACCCTTCTGGCAAGACAGTGATGGAGTGAATGATGATGAAAGTTTTTATTTTTCGGACCACCCTGTCTTGGTGGAAGACGGCCGATGTGTTAATAAAAATAATAAATAATAATTATTATTATTATGACCTAAGACTCTGTCAGGAAATACTTGTCCTCTCCTGACCAACTTTACCTGACCTGTTCATGACTGGTGGTACAGATGACATGCAGCCTTAATGACCTGGTCTCAGACCGGGCCGCGGGGGCGTTGACCCCCGAAACCCTCTCAGTGTATATATTACATACAGACATACACCACTCAGTGTATATATTACATACAGACATACACCACTCAGTGTATATATTACATACAGACATACACCACTCAGTGTATATGTTATATACAGACATACACCACTCAGTGTATATGTTATATACAGATATACACCACTCAGTGTATATGTTATACAGACATACACCACTCAGTGTATATGTTATATACAGACATACACCACTCAGTGTATATGTTATATACAGATATACACCACTCAGTGTATATGTTATATACAGACATACACCACTCAGTGTATATGTTATATACAGACATACACCACTCAGTGTATATGTTATATACAGATATACACCACTCAGTGTATATGTTATATACAGACATACACCACTCAGTGTATATGTTATATACAGACATACACCACTCAGTGTATATGTTATATACAGACATACACCACTCAGTGTATATGTTATATACAGACATACACCACTCAGTGTATATATATACAGACATACACCACTCAGTGTATATTTATATACAGACATACACCACTCAGTGTATATATTATATACAGACATACACCACTCAGTGTATATGTTATATACAGACATACACCACTCAGTGTATATGTTATATACAGACATACACCACTCAGTGTATATATTACATACAGACATACACCACTCAGTGTATATATTACATACAGACATACACCACTCAGTGTATATATTATATACAGACATACACCACTCAGTGTATATAATGTTTCCATAGTAATTTTATTATTTATATTAAAATGAAAAATTATATTTAATACACACAAAATCAAGTTTAATTATATGGAAAATGAGAGAGAGAGAGAGAGAGAGAGAGAAGAGAGAGGAATGAGATTGCTCCTCCCTTCCCCAGGTCCTGAATGAGAGAGAGAGAGAGAGAGAGAGAGAGAGAGAGAGAATGGAGGTAAGATTGAGCTCTAGCTTCTATAGGGTTCAGAGAATGAGAGAGAGAGAGAGAGAGAGAGAGAGAGAGAGAGAGAGAGAGAGAGAGAGAGAGAGAGAGAGAAGGGAGAGAGAGAGAGAGAGAGAGAGAGGGAGAGAGAAGAGAGAGAGAGAGAGAGAGAGAGAGAGAGAGAGAGAGAGAGAGAGAGAGGGAGAGAGAGAGATAGGGAGAGAGAGAGAGAGAGAGAGAGAGAGAGAGAGAGAGAGAGGAGAGAGAGAGAGAGAGAGAGAGAGAGAGAGAGAGAGAGAGAGGAGAGAGAGAGAGAGAGAGAGAGAGAGAGAGAGAGAGGAGAGAGAGAGAGAGAGAGAGGGGAGAGAGGAGAGAGAGAGAGAGAGAGAGAGAGAGAGAGAGAGGGAGAGAGAGAGAGAGAGAGAGAGAGAGGAGAGAGAGAGAGAGAGAGAGAGAGAGAGAGAGAGAGAGAGAGAGGGAGAGAGAGAGAGAGAGAGAGAGAGAGAAGATGAGGGAGAGAGAGAGAGTGAGAGAGAGAGAAGAGAAGAGAGAGAGAGGAGAGGAGAGCAGAGACAGAGAAGACATGTCAGGAGGAACCGAGGAGGAAGGTGGAGAGGAGGTAGATGTCTACTCACACTTCTGCTCTTAATTAGAAAGAACATGAGATGCCAGAGAAACTCTCTAGGTAGGAACCCTGAGTGAGGAAGGTGGGGGAGAGCCAATGTTACCTCACATTCTCTCTCTCTCTCATTCCAGGAACCCTGAGTGAGGAAGGTGGGAGGGAGAGCCAATGTTACCTCACATTCTCTCTCTCTCTCATTCCAGGAACCCTGAGGAGGAAGGTGGGAGGGAGAGCCAATGTTACCTCACATTCTCTCTCTCTCTCATTCCAGGAACCCTGAGTGAGGAAGGTGGGAGGGAGAGCCAATGTTACCTCACATTCTCTCTCTCTCATTCCAGGAACCCTGAGTGAGGAAGGTGGGAGGGAGAGCCAATGTTACCTCACATTCTCTCTCTCTCTCTCATTCCAGGAACCCTGAGTGAGGAAGGTGGGAGGGAGAGCCAATGTTACCTCACATTCTCTCTCTCTCTCTCATTCCAGGAACCCTGAGTGAGGAAGGTGGGAGGGAGAGCCAATGTTACCTCACATTCTCTCTCTCTCATTCCAGGAACCCTGAGTGAGGAAGGTGGGAGGGAGAGCCAATGTTACCTCACATTCTCTCTCTCTCTCTCATTCCAGGAACCCTGAGTGAGGAAGGTGGGAGGGAGAGCAAATGTTACCTCACCGTCTCTCTCTCTCTCATTCCAGGAACCCTGAGTGAGGAAGGTGGGAGGGAGACCGTTACCCAATTCTCTCTCTCTCTCTCTCTCTCTCTCTCTCTCTCTCTCTCTCTCTCTCTCTCTCTCTCTCTCCTCTCTTTTCTCTCTCTCTCTCTCTCTCTCTCTCTCTCTCTCTCTCTCTCTCTCTCTCTCTCTGATCTCACCTGTAAATGTAAGTTTGTACTTATTACTAAATAGAATATTCTTTGTTAATTTAAATATATAATAATAATATTTGTATCCACGTCTTAGCTAGTTTAGCGCTTTACGATTTACAACAACAACAACAACAATAATAATAATAATAATAATAATAATAATAATAATAAATCTTGTTTAAATTTATACACTGACACCTGTTGTCCCTGCTCACCTAGCTGTAAGTAGGTACCTGGGTGATAATTGACTGGTGCGGGTGGCATCCTGGGGGACAAGATTAACGGACCTCAATGGAAGTAAGACAGACAGACTATTGGATTATCCTGGGTGGCTAACCCTCCCTGCCCAGGGTTCAACATCCTAATAAAATCTTATCTTATATCTACTACACGAGGGTTGGCTTGTTAGGTTTCAAGTCTATCTACTACACGAGGGTTGGCTTGTTAGGTTTCAAGTCTATCTACTACACGAGGGTTGGGTTGTTAGGTTTCAAGTCTATCTACTACACGAGGTGGGTTGTTAGGTTTCAAGTCTATCTACTCACGAGGTTGGGATGTTAGGTTTCAAGTCTATCTACTACACGAGGGTTGGGTTGTTAGGTTTCAAGTCTATCTACTACACGAGGTTGGGATGTTAGGTTTCAAGTCTATCTACTACACGAGGGTTGGGTTGTTAGGTTTCAAGTCTATCTACTACACGAGGTTGGGTTGTTAGGCTTCAAGTCTATCTACTCACGAGGGTTGGGTTGTTAGGTTTCAAGTCTATCTGCTACACGGGGGTTGGGTTGTTAGGTTTCAAGTCTATCTACTACACGAGGGTTGGGTTGTTAGGTTTCAAGTCTATCTCTACACGAGGTTGGGTTGTTAGGTTTCAAGTCTATCTACTACACGAGGGTTGGGTTGTTAGGTTTCAAGTCTATCTACTACACGAGGGTTGGGTTGTTAGGTTTCAAGTCTATCTACTACACGAGGGTTGGGTTGTTAGGTTTCAAGTCTATCTACTACACGAGGTTGGGTTGTTGGTTTCAAGTCTATCTACTACACGAGGGTTGGGTTGTAGGTTTCAAGTCTATCTACTACACGAGGGTTGGGTTGTTAGGTTTCAAGTCTATCTACTACACGAGGGTTGGGTTGTTAGGTTTCAAGTCTATCTACTACACGAGGGTTGGGTTGTTAGGTTTCAAGTCTATCTACTACACGAGGGTTGGGTTGTTAGGTTTCAAGTCTATCTACTACACGAGGGTTGGGTTGTTAGGTTTCAAGTCTATCTACTACACGAGGGTTGGGTTGTTAGGTTTCAAGTCTATCTACTACACGAGGGTTGGGTTGTTAGGTTTCAAGTCTATCTACTACACGAGGGTTGGGTTGTTAGGTTTCAAGTCTATCTACTACACGAGGGTTGGGTTGTTAGGTTTCAAGTCTATCTACTACACGAGGGTTGGGATGTTAGGTTTCAAGTCTATCTACTACACGAGGGTTGGGTTGTTAGGTTTCAAGTCTATCTACTACACGAGGGTTGGGTTGTTAGGTTTCAAGTCTATCTACTACACGAGGGTTGGGTTGTTAGGTTTCAAGTCTATCTACTACACGAGGGTTGAGGTGTTAGGTTTCAAGTCTATCTACTACACGAGGGTTGGGTTGTTAGGTTTCAAGTCTATCTACTACACGAGGGTTGGGATGTTAGGTTTCAAGTCTATCTACTACACGAGGGTTGGGTTGTTAGGTTTCAAGTCTATCTACTACACGAGGGTTGGGTTGTTAGGTTTCAAGTCTATCTACTACACGAGGGTTGGGTTGTTAGGTTTCAAGTCTATCTACTACACGAGGGTTGGGTTGTTAGGTTTCAAGTCTATCTACTACACGAGGGTTGGGTTGTTAGGTTTCAAGTCTATCTACTACACGAGGGTCATTAAGGCTACATGTCACCTGTACACCACCAGTCAAGAATACTTTAATACCTAAAATACTGATTAATATAAACTACCAGTGTATATACACTGAGATATAAACCTCTCAGTATATATACACTGTGATATACACCTCTCAGTGTATATACACTAAGATATACACCTCTCAGTGTATATACACTAAGAGGTGTATATACACTGAGATATACACCTCTTAGTGTATATACACTGAGATATACACTTCTCAGTGTATATACACTCTCTGTGTATATACTGTGAGGTATTTATCTCAGTATATATACACTTGAGTCTATATTATTCACTATTATAATTATTAAAGTATTCTTGAATGGTGGAGTACAGATGACATGCAGCCTGATCCTCGTGTAGTAGATAGACTTGAAACCTAATGAGCTTAACCAATAGCATCATAAATATTTCACTCAATTTGAAAAAACAAACGGTAATTAGAATGTGATATAATTTGTAGTAATTTCTCCTGCTTATGTTGGTCCGTTACACATAATTACAATTATCATACATAGTGTAAATTATCATACATAGTGTAAATTATCATACATAGTGTAAATTATCATACATAGTGTAAATTATCATACATAGTGTAAATTATCATATATAGTGTAAATTATCATACATAGTGTAAATTATCATACATAGTGTAAATTATCATACATAGTGTAAATTATCATACAGTGTAAATGATCATACATAGTGTAAATTATCATACATAATGTAAATTATCATACATAGTGTAAATTATCATACATAATGTAAATTATCATACAGTGTAAATTATCATACATAGTGTAAATTATCATACATAGTGTAATTTATACAGTAAATGTATCATACAGTGTAATGTATCTACAGTTAAATACATACATAGTGTAAATTATCATACAGTGTAAATTATCTACATAGTGTAAATTATCATACATAGTGTACTGAATCTATCATAATAATGTATAATTATCATACAGAGCTAAATTACATACATATGTAAATTATCATACATAGTGTAAATATCATACATATATAAATTATCATACATTGTAAATTATCATCATAGTAATTATCATACATGTAAATTATCATACATATGTATTCAATACAGTAATTATCATACATAATGTAAATTATCATACAGTTATTATGTAAATTATCATACATAATGTAAATTATCTACATAATGTAAATTATCATAATAATGTAAATTATCATACATAATTAAATTATCAACAGTGTAAATTATCATACATATGTAAATTATCTACATAATGTAAATTATCATACGTGTAATTATCACATAATGTAAATTATCATACAGTGTAATATTATCCATTAGGTACGTAAATCATCAAAATGACTTATTACCAGTGGAGTTGTATTACATTATGGTGTGTATACATTGGTCGATTACCATTATGGTGTTTGTACATAGTGTATTACCATGCTTGTATACATTATGGTGTTGTATTACCATTATGGAGTTGTATTACCATTATGGTGCTTGATACCATTGCATCCATTATGGTGTATATTACCATTATGTGTTGTATTACCATTATGGTGCTTGTATTACCATTATGGTGCTTGTATTACCATTATGGTGTTTGTATTACATTATGGTGTATTACATATGTATATACCATTATGGTGCTTGTATTACCATATGGTGTTTAATTACCATTATGGTGTTTGATATCATAGTGTTTGATTACCATTATGGTGCTTGTATTACCATTATGTGTTATTACCATTATGCTTGTATTACCATTATGGTGCTTGTATTACCATTAGTGTTGTATTACATTGGTGTTTGTATTACATTATGGGTTGTACTTACATTATGGTGTTTATTACCATTATGGTGTTGTATTACCATTATGGTGTTTGATTACCATATGGATTGTATTACATAGTGTTGTATACAGTGTTAATTACCATTAGTGTTAATTACCATATGTGTATACTGTATTACCATTGTAGGTACTTGTATTACCATTATGGTGTTTGTATTACCATTATGATTACCTAGGTTAATTACATTAGTCTTGTATTACCATTATGGTGTAATTACCATTATGGTGTGTATTACCATTATGGTATTGTATTACCATTATGGTGCTTGTATTACCATATGGTGCTTGTATTACCATATGGTGTTTGTATTACCATTATGGTGCTTGTATTACCATTGTGGTGCTTGTATTACCATTATGGTGTTTGTATTACCATTATGGTGTTTGTATTACCATTGTGGTACTTGTATTACCATTATGGTGTTTGTATTACCATTATGGTGCTTGTATTACCATTATGGTGCTTGTATTACCATTATGGTGTTGTATTACCATTAGTGTTGTATTACAGGGCTTATTCATATGGTGCTTGTATTACCATTATGGTGCTTGTATTACCATTTGGTGTTTGTATTACCATTATGGTGTTTGTATTACCATGGTGCTTGTATTAATAAAATAGTGTTGTATTACCATTATGTGTTGATAATTGTTTGTATTACCATTATGTGTTGTATTCCATTTGGCTTGTATTACCATTATGGTGTTGTATACATTGGGCTTGTATTACCATTTGGTGTTGTACATTAGGTGTTGATTACCATTATGGTGTTTATACTTGGCTTTATTACCATTATGGTGCTTGTATTACCATTATGGTGCTTGCATTACCATTATGGTGCTTGTATTACCATTGTGGGGCTTGTATTACCATTATGGTGCTTGTATTACCATCATGGTGCTTGTATTACCATTATGGTGCTTGTATTACCATTATGGAACTTGTATTACCATTGTGGTGTTTGTATTACCATTGTGGTACTTGTATTACCATTATGGTGCTTGTATTACCATTGTGGTGCTTGTATTACCATTATGGTACTTGTATTACCATTGTGGTGTTTGTATTACCATTGTGGTACTTGTATTACCATTGTGGTACTTGTATTACCATTGTGGTGCTTGTATTACCATCATGGTGCTTGTATTACCATTGTGGTGCTTGTATTACCATTGTGGTACTTGTATTACCATTATGGTGTTTGTATTACCATTATGGTGTTTGTATTACCATTATGGTGCTTGTATTACCATTGTGGTGCTTGTATTACCATTGTGGTACTTGTATTACCATTGTGGTACTTGTAATACCATTGTGGTGCTTGTATTACAATTGTGGTACTTGTATTACCATTGTGGTACTTGTATTACCATTATGGTGCTTGTATTACCATTATGGTGTTTGTATTACTATTATGGTGTTTGTATTACCATTATGGTGCTTGTATTACCATTGTGGTGCTTGTATTACCATTGTGGTACTTGTATTACCATTGTGGTACTTGTATTACCATTGTGGTGCTTGTATTACCATTGTGGTACTTGTATTACTATTGTGGTGCTTGTATTACCATCATGGTGCTTGTATTACCATTGTGGTACTTGTATTACCATTGTGGTACTTGTATTACCATTGTGGTGCTTGTATTACCATTATGGTGCTTGTATTACCATTATGGTACTTGTATTACCATTATGGTGCTTGTATTACCATTGTGGTACTTGTATTACCATTGTGGTACTTGTATTACCATTGTGGTGCTTGTATTACCATTGTGGTACTTGTATTACCATTGTGGTACTTGTATTACCATTGTGGTGCTTGTATTACCATTGTGGTACTTGTATTACCATTGTGGTGCTTGTATTACCATTATGGTGCTTGTATTACCAATATGGTGCTTGTATTACCATTGTGGTGCTTGTATTACCATTATGGTGCTTGTATTAATATTATGGTGCTTGTATTACTATTATGGTGCTTGTATTACCATTGTGGTGCTTGTATTACCATTGTGGTGCTTGTATTACTATTATGGTGCTTGTATTACCATTATGGTGCTTGTATTAATATTATGGTGCTTGTATTACCATTATGGTGCTTGTATTACCATTATGGTACTTGTATTACCATTGTGGTGCTTGTATTACCATTGTGTTCCAGGACCACCATTGTGGTCCAGAAATACCATTGTGGTCCAGTACCACCATTGTGGTCCAGTACCAACATTGTGGTCCAGTACCAACATTGTGGTCCAGGTCCACCATTGTAGTCCAGTACCATCATTGTGGTTCAGTACCACCATTGTGGTCCAGGACCACTATTGTGGTCCAGTACCACCATTGTGGTCCAGTACCAACATTGTGGTCCAGTACCACCATTGTGGTCCAGGTCCACCATTGTGGTCCAGTACCATCATTGTTTTTCAGTACCACCATTGTGGTCCTTTACTACCATTGTGGTCCAGTACCACCATTGTGGTCCAGGACAACTATTGTCGTCCAGGTCCACCATTGTGGTCCAGTACCATAATTGTGGTCCAGTGCCATCATTGTGGTTCAGTACCACCATTGTGGTCCATTACCACTGTGGTCCAGTACCACCATTGTGGTCCAGGTCAATCATTGTGGTCCAGTACCACTATTGTGGTCCAGTACCATCATTGTGGTCCAGTACCACTATTGTGGTCCAGTACCATCATTGTGGTCCAGTTCCATCATTGTGCTTCAGTACCACCATTGTGGTCCAGTACCACCATTGTGGTCCAGTACCACCATTGTGGTCCAGGACTACCATTGTGGTCCAGTACCACCATTGTGGTCCAGGACTACCATTGTGGTCCAGTACCACCATTGTTTTTCAGTACCACCATTGTGGTTTTTCAGTACCACCATTGTGGTCCAGTACCATCATTGTGGTCCTGGACCGCCATTGTGGTCCTGGACCGCCATTGTATTCCTGGACCACCAGCCTGGCGTCTACCAGTCATATTATTGACTCAGTTCTTTGAAGGACAAGAAAACATAATTACCTTGATTTATTTATTTTAAGTAATACAATAACGAACATTAAACTATACAGCGACTCGTTGATAAGACTAGACATCAGTAGAGGTGTATATATAATATATATATATATATATATATATATATATATATATATATATATATATATATATATACACACACACACACACACACACACACACACACACAACATATATATATATATATATATATATATATATATATATATATATATATATATATATATATATATATATATATATATATATATATATATATATATATACAGTTAACAGAACTGCAATGAAATAATCAAAATAAATAATAATAGTACAAAATTAAGCATATTTCTTAAGACTAGTGTACAAGAGTTTAAAAAAGAACATTTACAATATATGTACAGCCAAAGTTGCATAGTGCAAACTATACCACGGGTGGGGTTAGAACCCGCGGTCAGAGTCTCAAAACTCCAGACCGTCGCTCTAGCCACTGGGCCAGCTAACTTCATTAAGATTCATCCAACTAAGTATATTTCTACACCATAGGAAGGTTAGCATAGGCCACCACTGTGTCCACAAATGCAAGTTTTTACAGACGAATCTCCCGCTAGCATGGCCGTGACGAACTCTAGCTCTAGTCCCCTCAAAGCCGTCAACATGACTCCACCCGTGGTATGGTTTGTTTGCAATCGTGTCATTACGATATCGTGAGTGTTGCATAGTGCAGTGTGACTTCACTAGCAACACTACAAGTTTTTGGTCAAACATTGCATCTGGGAAGTGTTGATTGACTTAGTAATAATGTCTACAATAATTGAGCAACATATAAATATCCAGAAGTATATCCCAGTATATATATATATATATATATATATATACTGGGACACCTCTGTAAATGTATATACACTAAGATATACCTGGTAGTCAGTGTATAAACTGTATATATACTAAGATATGCCTGGTAGTCAGTGTATAAACTGTATATATTCTAAGATATACCTGGTAGTCAGTGTATAAACTGTATATATACTAAGATATACCTGGTAGTCAGTGTATAAACTGTATATATTCTAAGATATACCTGGTAGTCAGTGTATAAACTGTATATATACTAAGATATACCTGGTAGTCAGTGTATAAACTGTATATACTAAGATATACCTGGTAGTCAGTGTATAAACTGTATATATACTAAGATATACCTGGTAGTCAGTGTATAAACTGTATATATTCTAAGATATACCTGGTAGTCAGTGTATAAACTGTATATATTCTAAGATATACCTGGTAGTCAGTGTATAAACTGTATATATTCTAAGATATACCTGGTAGTCAGTGTATAAACTGTATATATTCTAAGATATACCTGGTAGTCAGTGTATAAACTGTATATATACTATGATATACCTGGTAGGTCTTATTGTAGTGCAAACTGTATATATTCTAAGATATACCTGGTAGTCAGTGTATAAACTGTATATATTCTAAGATATACCTGGTAGTCAGTGTATAAACTGTATATATTCTAAGATATACCTGTGTAGTCAGTGTATAAACTGTATATATTCTAAGATATACCTGGTAGTCAGTGTATAAACTGTATATATTCTAAGATATACCTGGTTAAGTCAGTTGTGTGATAAACTGTATATATACTAAGATATACCTGGTAGTCAGTGTATAAACTGTATATATTCTAAGATATACCTGGTAGTCAGTGTATAAACTGTATATATACTAAGATATACCTGGTAGTCAGTGTATAAACTGTATATATACTAAGATATACCTGGTAGTCAGTGTATAAACTGTATATATCTAAGATATACCTGGTAGTCAGTGTATAAACTGTATATATTCTAAGATATACCTGGTAGTCAGTGTATAAACTGTATATATACTAAGATATACCTGGTAGTCAGTGTATAAACTGTATATATTCTAAGATATACCTGGTAGTCAGTGTATAAACTGTATATATTCTAAGATATACCTGGTAGTCAGTGTATAAACTGTATATATTCTAAGATATACCTGGTAGTCAGTGTATAAACTGTATATATACTAAGATATACCTGGTAGTCAGTGTATAAACTGTATATATTCTAAGATATACCTGGTAGTCAGTGTATAAACTGTATATATACTAAGATATACCTGGTAGTCAGTGTATAAACTGTTTTTATTCATCCTTCTACAAAATTAATATGAAATTTGTGCAAATTCGTTAAAATATTTAAGATTTACATTTGTTGTGGAAGTTATATTATATTGAGACATAAAATGTTATCTCTGATGAGGGAAAAAATATACAATCTTCGACAACGAGCGCCAAACCCGTATGGGTCACACGGAGAGAATATATGATAAACATTATTTTTAGTCTCGAAAAAGTAATTTTTTTGGGGGGGAATAGATAAGTTAGTGATTTTTTTTTACCCTAATTATTATACTCAAGAGGCAACCCAAAACACGTAGAGGGTCAATGGGAAGTAATCATTATGATTTAGAAGGAAATTAGCTGCACCTTCTTGGATCAAAAGCCCTCCACCAGCAGCACCAAGGTACCTTCTTCTGAAGGATATGTTAGGTAAGGTTTGTCAGGAAACAGGACAAGTGTTTCCTGACGCTGGTCTTAGTCATATGATGACCCATAGCTGGAGCTTTTGGTCATCTGACCGAGGCCTTCCACTGGCTTACCACTTTAAAAATTATGGTTATGATTTCAACCATTAGATTATGATAGACACCTTCTGAAGGCTACCAAACACAAACTTAATACAACATAGCCTCGTACTAGGGAAGTCATGTAAGACTAGTCCTAGTTTAGCTAGTATTATGTAACATTCATAAAACTGATGAATTCCGTCATATTCATAGATGTTTCTCAACTACAGGAAAACTGACGTAAGCCTATCAGTATGTAGCAAAGTTATTATTTTCTAAATCAGTACTAATTTAAGCTAGGCTGACTATGTAAGTTAAGCTGTATTAAGCAATTTTTAACTAGGCTAAGTTTGTTCTGTTAGGTAAGAGGACACAAGTGCAACTAAGGTGACATTTTATTGTGGCAACGTTTCGCCCTTCAGGAGCTTTGTGAAGCCTGGAGGGCGAAACGTCGTCACATTAGATCCACTCGTGTCCTGTTACCTATTATAATATCCGTACTTCTATCAACATTATTACTATAAGTTTTTTTTTCTTTTAAAACTTATAATAAACATTCCGCATTAATTCACGAGTTACTAATAATATATATATAACATTAGACTTTAAGTCAAAGACCTCGGTCACAAGACCAAAGACTGGTGGACCAGTAAGTCAGTCAAAGACCTCGGTCACGAGACCAAAGACTGGTGGACCAGTCAGTCAAAGACCTCGGTCACGAGACCAAAGACTCAAGTTGTTGCCATATTACCAAGACTTTGTCATGAAATATTTGAACCAGTGTCCTGGCGACTAAGACTATCATCATCTCTAGACAACATTTCAACGGTAAAACAAATAATAATAATAAACATTCTTTGTGAGTGTCACATTAATTTAGTAGAGTGATGAACATTCTCATTATTGTAGTCAATAAAACTATTTCAATAAATTCAACACATGGTGACTAGGATAAAGTTCTTGGGTTTCCTCGGTTATTTTAACTATGTACCTAATATTATATAACTTTCAACATGTTAAATTAATTTGGCATAAAAGTGTATTTCAAGACAGTGGTGTGGGTGGCATCCTGGGGGACAAGACTGAAGGACCCCCAGTAGAAATAAGACAGACAGTCCCTCCACATTATTCACTATATATGGATCAATAATACAAACCCGTGTCCAGGATGGTACAAATCTTCGCTTTTAGAAGTGGATACCTGTAAATATAATTACTTCCTATCTTTCTAGCAAGCCATGTAACTAGTTTCAAACACTTCTAACAGGTGATTCACAGGTTTTTAAATATTTCTCGTGTGATCTGCATGTTTTATCGTGATCAGTCAGTTAATTACTAGCACGACTGGTGTCAATTAGCTAACACCTTTCATGCTTTAAAAATAGCCAGATGTGTCATGTATAGCACATGTGCTCACTTCTATCGTTAATTATACTTCATAATTACCAATTAAGCCACTGTAATCACTCTCATTAGCACATACTTCCTTCAAATTGAAAATGTACTAATTGACTGCAACGAGGGTCATTAAAGGCTCCTTATCACCTCTGATCTAACAACAATGTTTTAATCCCTAAATTAGTAATTAAAGTATACTTAGTGTATACACTGAGATACACACCTCTCAGTGTATATATACTGAGATACACACCTCACAGTGTACATACACTGAGATACACACCTCTCAGTGTATATACACTGAGATACACACCTCTCAGTGTATATACACTGATATACACACGAAAAACATTGATTCGTTACTTTAGTTAACGTGAAGGCTCTGTCTGATTGGTCACTTGGGTTCTCACGAGAGTACTGATTGGCCACTAGTGTCCATGTGAAGGCTCTGATTGGTCAGTAGGGGGTTACACGAATGTTCTGATGGTGGTGTGAGGCGAGGCGGTGTTCTTGTGGAACTCTGAGATTCTTCTACGCTTGTTGGGACGAACAAACTCTGAGTGAGAGAAAGAAAACTGAACTTAGCAAGTAACTGAGACATAGAGAAGGAGAATGAAAGACAAACAGACAGAGGGAGATTGAGAGACTGAGACAGACACAGACAGAGGAGAATGAGACAGACAGAGGGAGATTGAGAGACTGAGGCAGACACAGACAGAGGAGAATGAGACAGACAGACAGAGGGAGATTGAGAGACTGAGACAGACACAGACAGATGAGAATTAGACAGACAGACAGAGGGAGATTGAGAAACAGAGACAGACACAGACAGAGGAGAATGAGAGAAAAACAGACAGAGAGGGAGATTGAGAGACAGACACAGACAGATGAGAATGAGACAGACAGACAGAGGGAGATTGAGAGACAGAGACAGACACAGACAGAGGAGAATGAGAGAAAAACAGACAGAGAGGGAGATTGAGAGACAGACACAGACACAGACAGATGAGAATGAGACAAACAGACAGAGGGAGATTGAGAGACTGAGACAGACACAGACAGAGGAGAATGAGAGAAAAACAGGGAGATTGAGAGACAGAGACAGACACAGACAGAGGAGAATGAGAAAAAAAGACAGAGGGAGACTGAGAGACAGAGGAGAATGAGAGAAAAAGACAGAGAGGGAGACTGAGAGACAGATGAGAATGAGACAAACAGGCAGAAAGGGAGAATGAGGGAGAAAGAGAGAGAAACATAAGGTAAAATAAGACGAATATGAAAGACAGGAAAACAAAAGAGCACTGAAGAAACGGATGTAAGGTGCAGAGGAAAACTTAGAAGAAAGAAAATATAGAAGGAAAATATAGCAACTTTCAATTACTATTTTTCCTTAAATGTTTTATTAATTTTAAATATAGGTTAAGCTAATCTACATTAGG
This sequence comes from Cherax destructor, assembly GCA_009830355.1. Lineage (NCBI taxonomy): Eukaryota > Metazoa > Arthropoda > Malacostraca > Decapoda > Parastacidae > Cherax > Cherax destructor. The sequence continues at coordinate 37,168 of WNWK01002013.1, read as the reverse complement.
TTAAATTAATAACAATATAAATATTAATCTACATTAGGTTAAATTAATAACAATAATAAATATTAATCTACATTAGGTTAAACTAATAATAATAATAAATATTAATCTACATTAGGTTAAACTAATAATAATAATAATCTACATTAGATTAGATTAATAACAATAATAAATATTAATCTACATTAGGTTAAACTAATAATAATAATCTACATTAGGTTAATAATAATAATTTACCTGTTATACAGCTCTGGCGGAGTGAAATTTGAATGGGGTTTGATACACCGCTGCCAGACGTAGTTCTCGCTCGTTTGTATTGCTTCACTTCGCTGCCAGACGCAGATGTAGCGTTAATTAACGTGGTTGCGTCGTTATTAGACTTAGATACGTCGTTATTGGACGTAAATACGTCGTTGTTGGGAGTAGTTGCCTCGCTGCCAGACGAAGAATCGTCGTTTTCATACTGTGCCATCTGGCTGCCAGACGTAGACTTGTCTTTGATATTAAGTTTTCCTCTGACGTTACCAGACGTAAGTGAGTCGTTTGACGTAAGCGTAACGATGTTTAACGGCGATATGTTGTTAGATACAGATGTATCGTTAGATGACAGAGAGATCCCGCTGCCAGACGTAGTGGTGCCGTTGTTGCAGGGCGTTGACGTAACAGTGTGGGTGCCAGACGGTGACACAACAGTGTGGGTGCCAGACGAAGGTGACACAACAGTGTGGGTGCCAGACATAGGTGACGCAACAGTGTGGGTGCCAGACGCAGGTGACGCAACAGTGTGGGTGCCAGACGCAGGTGACGCAGCAGTGTGGGTGCCAGACACATGTGATGCAATAGTGTGGGTGCCAGACGCAGGTGACGCAACAGTGTGGGTGCCAGACGCAGGTGAGTGGTGGTCAGGAAGTACTGTGGCACTGACCAGGTCACTGTGGTGGTCAGGAAGTACCGTGGCACTGACCAGGTCACTGTGGTGGTCAGGAAGTACCGTGGCACTGACCAGGTCACTGCAAGTCACACGCTGCCACCGGAAGTGACCTTCGCTCACCGGAACTTCTCTTATTGGATCAAAATTCCATTTTTTTGTGAATTCCTGGGCCGAGATAGTGAGGAGCGACTCCGCCAGTTGTAGGTTGTGTTTACTGTGGCTTAGGCCTAGAGGGAGCGCCCTCCTGGCTGAGCCTACACGCTTCACCATCACTCTAGCTCTTGGTCTCCAAGGTTTGATAGGCTGGAGGATGACCATTATCTGGGCGGGTGACGACGATCTCACTCAGACGGAGGCTGGAGCTGCACTGAACATTAGTGACGTAGCAGACACTGAGGTAAGCTCCGCCCCCCGACCACCTGATTTGTCAGCTGCTCTAAGTGACGTCATAGATCTTGTTTACCATCTTAAGTGACGTCATAGATTGTCTTCACCACCTCTACCTTCTTTCTCATTTATCATCTTTTTTTATACTATTATTCTAACATTATTACCTTTACCTTGAAGTAATTACATCGAAATTTATGGTGAAGGAAAGCAGTTTATATATATTTATAAAATAAGTGTCAATACAATCTGGTAACTTTTATAGACTCAACGAGACTTCTTATTGGCTAAAAGTATGACGTCACGGATAAGCAGGCATTCTATTGGCCACGAGAAAGATGTCAGGGATAAGAAGGCACCTCACTGGCCACAAACACGACGTTATAGACAGGCAAACACCTTATTGGCCAGCCGAAATGAAATTGTCACGTGATACGTGGACAGACTCACCTTCATTAATGAACGTAACGTAGCAGATAACGTAATAAAGTAACGTAATAAAGTAACGTAACAAGTAACGTAATAACGTAACGTAACAACATAATAAAGTAACGTTGATTTACGCTTCTTCTTCTTCTTTATGGGAGAAAGAGAGAGAAATATACAGAGAGTAATAACAATAAATAAGTAGTGTGATAGTAACTACTACTATTACTACTACTACAATTACTATTAATACTATTACTTATACTACTATTATTTCTACTTCTATTACTACTACTATTACTACTACTATTACTAATACTATTACCACTACTACTATTACTATTACTACTACTATTACTATTAATACTATTACTTATACTACTACTTTTTCTACTACTATTACTACTACTATTACTACTACTATTACTAATACTACTATTACTATTACCACTACTACTATTACTACTACTACTATTACTACTACTACTATTACTATTACGACTACTACTATTACTACTACTACTATTACTATTAATACTATTACTTATACTACTACTATTTCTACGTCTATTACTACTACTACTACTATTACTACTACTACTATTACTATTACCACTACTACTATTACTATTACCACTACTACTATTACTACTACTACTAATACTACTACTACTATTACTATTAATACTATTACTTATACTACTACTATTTCTACTTTTACTACTATTACTACTAATACTATTACTATACTATTTTACTGCTGCTGCTATTGCTATTGCTCTTTGCTATTGCTGCTGCTGCTATAACTCTGCTCTGTTGCTGCTGCTGCTGTTCTGCTGCTGCTTGCTCTGCTGCTGCTGTTGCTACTGCTGCTTGTTGCTGCTACTGTTGCTGCTGCTGCTATTGCTGCTGCTCTGCATTTGCTGCTGCTACTGTTGCTGCTAGCTGCTTTGCTGCTGCTGCTATTGCTTGCTGCTTGCTGTCTGCTTTGCTGCTGCTGATTGCTGCTGCTGCTGTTATCTGCTGCTACTGTGCTATGCCACTGCTATTGCTGCTCTGCTATTGCTGCTGCTCTGCTTTGCTGCTGCTGCTGATTGCTGCTGCTGCTATTGCTGCTCTGCTGCTGTTGCTGCTGCTCTGCTATGCTGCTACTCTTATCTGCTCTGCTCTATATCTCTACTCTATTGCCACTAGTGGCCTCTCTCTCTATTGCTGCTCTGCTATAGCTACTTGCTGCTATTGCATGTGGCGCTGCTGCTGCTGCTGTTCCTGCTGCACTGTTGCCGCTGGTGGCGCTGCTGCTGCTGCTTTCTGCTGCTGCTGTTGCTGCTGCTGCTATGCCCTGGTGGCCTGCTGCTGCTGCTTTCTGCTGTTGCTATTGCTGCTGCTGCTGCATTGCTGCTTGCGTACTATGCTAACTTCTGCTCCTGCTCTTACTTCACTAGTAGCACTACTACTACTAGTATAATGGTCTGGATGGTTCATAGTCAATAAGCCATGATGAGCAGTATAATACTATCTCTCTCCATACAACTATCACTCTCCCAGTTACACTATCACTCTCCCAGGTACACTGTCACTCCAGGTCCACTCACTCTCCAGGTACACTCACTTTCAGGTACACTATCACTCTCCCAGGTACACTACCACTCTCCCGTACACTCACTCTCCTAGATCAAATGTCACTCTCAGGTACAATTCACTACCAGTAACACTCTCCCTGGTACACTATCCTACTCTCCCAGGTTACAATGTCACTCCCATTAACCCCACTCTCTGGTACATTATCATCTCCCATTACAATGTCACTCCCAGTAACTCTCCCTGTTACTACACTCTCCATTACTACCATCCACTCTCCTACACCATCACTCTCCCAGTACACTATTACTCCCAGGTACACTATCACTCTAATTTATATTACTCTCCACAGTCACTATACACTCTCCCAGTTACACTATCTACTCTCCCAGTTACCTATCACTCTCCTAGTAGCACCTATACTACTAGTCCCTATTTCACCACTCACTATTCCCAGGTACACTATCACTCTCCATTACACTATTACTCTCCCATACTACCATCTATTCTACACTATATTACAATACTCTTTACATCTACTCTCCACTAGTGCACTATACTCTATGGCTGATGGTATATCAATACCTAAGCAGGTAATAACTATCCTCTCCCAGGTCACTATCACTCTCCCAGGTACCTATCACTCTCCCAGGTAACTTATCACCTCATCCCAGGTCACATCACTTTTCCAGGTACACATCACTCTCCCAGGTACACTACTCACTCTCCCAGGTACACTCACTCTCCTAGGTAACATTCACTCTCCCAGGTACATGTCACTCCCAGGTAACTCACTCTCCCTGGTACACTATCACTCTCCCAGGTACAATGTCACTCTCCAGTACTTCACTCTCCCATGGTACATCTATACCACTCTCCCAGGTACAATGTCACTCTCCCAGTATACTCCCACTCTCCCGGTACACATCACTCTCCCAGGTCACTATCACTCTCCAGGTACTATCACTCCCAGGTGCACTCTCCCATGTCACTATCTCTCCCAGGTACACTATCACTCCCGGGTACACTATCACTCTCCCAGGTCACACTTAGTCTACTCTCCCAGGTACACTATCACTCTCCCAGGTGCACTATCACTCTCCCGGTGCACTATCACTCTCCAGGTCACCATCACTCTCCCAGGTCACATCACTCTCCCAGGTACACTATCACTCTCCCAGGTACACTGTCACTTCCCAGGTACTTCACTCTCCCAGGTACACTATCACTCTCCCAGGTACCTGTCACTTCCCAGGTACATATCACTTCCCAGGTACACTTCACTTCCCAGGTACACTATATCCATCTCCCAGGTACACTATCACTTCCCAGGTCACTATCACTCTCCCAGGTCACTATCACTCTCCCAGGTCACTGTCACTCTCCAGGTACACTATCACTCTCCCAGGTCACTATCACTCTCCCAGGATCACTCGTCACTCTCCCAGGTCACTATCACTCTCCCAGGTACCTATCACTCCCAGGTTATCACTTCCGGTACACTGTCACTCTCCCAGGTACACTGTCACTCTCCCAGGTACACTATCACTCTCCCAGGTACACTGTCACTCTCCCAGGTACACTATCACTCTCCCAGGTACACTGTCACTCTCCCAGGTACACTATCACTCTCCCAGGTACACTGTCACTCTCCCAGGTACACTTACTAGTCACTCCTCCCAGGTACACTGTTCCTCCCCAGGTACACTATCACTCTCCCAGGTACACTGTCACTCCCAGGTACACTATCACTCTCCCAGGTCACTATCACTCTCCCAGGTACACTGTCACTCTCCCAGGTACACTATCACTCCCAGGTACACTGTCACTCTCCCAGGTACCTATCACTCTCCCAGGTACACTGTCACTCTCCCAGGTACACTATCACTCTCCCAGGTACACTGTTCACTCTCCCAGGTATACACCTGTCACTTCCTCCCAGGTCACTATCACTCTCCCAGGTACACTGTCACTCTCCCAGGTACACTATCACTCTCCCAGGTACACTATCACTCTCCCAGGTACACTGTCACTCTCCCAGGTACACTATCACTCTCCCAGGTACACTGTCACTCTCCCAGGTACTTCACTTCCCAGGTCTTCTCCCAGGTACACTATCACTTCCCAGGTACACTGTCACTCTCCCAGGTACACTATCACTCTCCCAGGTACACTATCACTCTCCCAGGTCACTGTCACTCTCCCAGGTACACCATGTCACTCTCCCAGGTACACTATCACTCTCCCAGGTACACTGTCACTCTCCCAGGTACACTATCACTCTCCCAGGTACACTATCACTCTCCCAGGTACACTATCACTCTCCCAGGTACACTATCACTCTCCCAGGTACACTATCACTCTCCCAGGTACACTGTCACTCTCCCAGGTACACTATCACTCTCCCAGGTACACTGTCACTCTCCCAGGTACACTGTCACTCTCCCAGGTACACTATCACTCTCCCAGGTACACTATCACTCTCCCAGGTCACATCTCCCAGGTACACATCCTCCCAGGTACACATCACTCTCCCAGGTACACACCCATCACTCTCCCAGGTACACTATCACTCTCCCAGGTGAACTATCACTCTCCCAGGTACACTATCACTCTCCCAGGTACACCATCACTCTCCCAGGTACACCATCACTCTCCCAGGTACACTATCACTCTCCCAGGTACACTATCACTCTCCCAGGTACACTATCACTCTCCCAGGTACACTATCACTCTCCCAGGTACACTATCACTCTCCCAGGTACACTATCACTCTCCCAGGTACACTATCACTCTCCCAGGTACACTATCACTTCTCAGGTACACTATCACTTCCCAGGTCACCATCATCTCCCAGGTACACTATCACTCTCCCAGAGTACAACTATCACTTCTCCAGGTATCACATCACTTCTCTCTAGTACATATCTCCCAGGTACATATACTTCCCAGGTACAATCACTTCCCAGGTATACTATCTTTCAGGTAACTACTATCATACTCTCCAGTAACTACTCTCCCATACACTATACTCTCCCATGTACATATCACTTCCTTACATTCATTCTATATATACTCATATATCTCATCATCTATCCTATCTCTATACTTTCTCTCTTTACCTCTACTCTCATCTCTTCTTCTCTTCTCTCTCCTCTCTTTCTCTCTCTCTTCTCTCTCTCTCTCTCTCTCTCTCTCTCTCTCTCCACTCTCTCACTCTCTCACTCACTGTTGTCATTTCCGGTGGTAACCACCCAGGTCACCGTCCAGGTCACCGTCCAGGTCACCGTCCAGGTCACCGTCCTGGTCACCGTCCTAGTCACCGTCCTGGTCACCGTCCTGGTCACCGTCCAGGCCACCGTCCAGGTCACCGTCCAGGTCACCGTCCAGGTCACCGTCCAGGTCACCGTTCAGGTCACCATCCAGGTCACCGTCCTGGTCACCGTCCAGGTCAGAGACCAAGTACACCTAGTTTCTGTAGTGATCAAGCAGGTTGTTAGTAGCAGCCTGCCACAATACAAAGTGTTATCATCCTTCTACTAGTTACATATCATCATTCTACTAGTTACTTATCATCCTTCTACTAGTTACTTATCATCATTCTACTAGTTACTTATCATCATTCTACTAGTTACTTATCATCATTCTACTAGTTACTTATCATCATTCTACTAGTTACTTATCATCCTTCTACTAGTTACTTATCATCCTTCTACTAGTTACTTATCATCATTCTACTAGTTACTTATCATCCTTCTACTAGTTACTTATCATCATTCTACTAGTTACTTATCATCATTCTTCTAGTTACTTATCATCATTCTACTAGTTACTTATCATCATTCTACTAGTTACTTATCATCATTCTACTAGTTACTTATCATTCTACTAGTTACTATCATTCTACTAACTTATCATCATTCTACTAGTTACTTATCATCATTCTCTAGTACTTATCATTCTACTAGTTACTTATCATTTTACTAGTTACTTATCATCATTTACTAGTTACTTATCATCTTTACTAGTTACTTACTCATTCTACTAGTTACTTATCATCATTTCTAGTTACTTATCATTCTATTAGTTTCTTATCATCGTTCTACAAGTTACTTATCATTCTACTAGTTACTTATTATAATTCAACTAGTTACTTATCATTCTACTAGTTACTTATCATCATTCTACTAGTTACATATCATCATAGTTACTTATCATTCTACTAGTTACTTATCATCATTTCTACTAGTTACTTATCATCATTTCTACTAGTTACTTATCATTCTACTAGATACTTATCATCATTCTACTATATATAATTTTACTAGATACTTATCATCATTCTACTAGTAACTTATCATTTCTACTAGTTACTTATCATTTTACTAGGTACTTATCATCATTTTACTAGTTACTTATCATCATTATACTAGTTACTTATCATTCTACTAGTTACTTATCATCATTATACTAGTTACTTATCATTCTACTAGTTACTTACCATCATTCTACTAGTCACTTACCATTCTACTAATTACTTATCTTTCTACTAGTTACTTATCATCATTCTACTAGTTACTTATCATCATTCTACTAGTTACTTATCATCATTCTACTAGTTACTTATCATCATTCTACTAGTTACTTATCATCATTCTACTAGTTACTTATCATCATTCTACTAGTTACTTATCATCATTCTACTAGTTACTTATCATCATTCTACTAGTTACTTATCATCATTCTACTAGTTACTTATCATCATTCTACTAGTTACTTATCATCATTCTACTAGTTACTTATCATCATTCTAGTTAACATTAAACTCTGAGATTTAGAAAAGCTATATATATGAGTTCTATCTCCCCACCCTTCCTCCCCTTCCCCAAAACTACCCCCTCCCCGTCACCTCCCCACAATCTCAGAGTATCAAGTTACTCCCCACCACCCTGTAATGTTCTGCTTAACACATGTTTAAACTACCCTCCCCACTAACATTACATTCACCCCACTAACATTACATTCACCCCACTAACATTACATTCACCCACTAACATTACATTCACCCCACTAACATTATATTCAACCCACTAACATTACATTCACCCACTAACATTACATTCACCCACTAACATTACATTCACCCCACTAACATTACATTCACCTAACTAACATTGCATTCACCCCACTAACATTACATTCACCCCACTAACATTAGATTCACCCCTCTAACATTACATTCAACCCACTAACATTACATTCACCCACTAACATTACATTCACCCCACTAACATTACATTCACCTAACTAACATTGCATTCACCACACTAACATTACATTCACCCCACTAACATTAGATTCACCCCTAACATTACATTCACCCACTAACATTACATTCACCCACTAACATTACATTCACCCCACTAACATTACATTCACCCACTAACATTAGATTCACCCCACTAACATTAGATTCAACCCACTAATATTACATTCACCCCACTAACATTACAATCACCCACTAACATTACATTTACCCCACTAACATTACATTCACCCCACTAACATTACATTCACCCACTAACATTACATTCACCCCACTAACATTACATTCACCCACTAACATTACATTCACCCACTAACATTACATTCACCCACTAACATTAGATTCACCCACTAACATTACATTCACTCACTAACATTACATTCACCCACTAACATTATATTCACTCACTAACATTACATTCACCCACTAACATTACATTCACCACACTAACATTGCATTCACCCCACTAACATTACATTCACCCACTAACATTACATTCACCCCACTAACATTGCATTCACCCCACTAACATTACATTCACCCCACTAACATTACATTCACCCCACTAACATTACATTCACCCCACTAACATTACATTCACCCACTAACATTACATTCACCCACTAACATTACATTCACCCACTAACATTACATTCACCCACTAACATTACATTCACTCACTAACATTACGATTCACCCACTAACATTACATTTACCCACTAACATTACATTCACCCATAACATTACATTCACCCACTAACATTACATTCACCCACTAACATTACATTCACCACTAACATTACATTACCCATAACATTACATTCACCCACTAACATTACATTACCCACTAACATTACATTCACCACTAACATTACATTCACCACTAACATTACATTCACCCACTAACATTACATTCACCTCACTAACATTACATTCACCCACTAACATTACATTCACCCACTAACATTACATTCACCCACTAACATTACATTCACCCACTAACATTACATTCACCACTAACATTACATTCACCCCACTAACATTACATTCACCCACTAACATTACGATTCACCACTAACATTAATTCACCCACTAACATTACATTCTACCCACTAACATTACATTCACCCACTAACATTACATTTACCCCACTAACATTACATTCACCCCACTAACATTAGATTCAACCCACTAACATTACATTCACCCACTAACATTACATTCACCCACTAACATTACATTCACCCACTAACATTACATTCACCCACTAACATTACTTTTACCCCACTAACATTACATTCACCCACTAACATTACATTCACCCACTAACATTACATTCACCCACTAACATTACATTCACCACTAACATTACATTCACCCACTAACATTACATTCACCCACTAACATTACTTCACCCACTAACATTACATTCACCCACTAACATTACATTCACCCACTAACATTACATTCACCCACTAACATTACATTCACCCACTAACATTACATTCACCACTAACATTACATTCACCCCACTAACATTACGATTCACCCACTAACATTACATTCACCCACTAACATTACATTCACCCACTAACATTACATTCACCCACTAACATTACATTCACCCACTAACATTACATTCACCCACTAACATTACATTCACTCCACTAACATTACATTCACCCCTAACATTACATTCACTCACTAACATTACATTCACCCACTAACATTACATTCACCCACTAACATTACATTCACCACTAACATTACATTCACCCATAACATTACATTCACCCCACTAACATTACATTCACCACTAACATTAGATTCACCCACTAACATTAATTCACCCACTAACATTACATTCACCCACTAACATTACATTCACCCACTAACATTACATTCACCACTAACATTACATTCACCCCACTAACATTACATTCACTCACTAACATTAGATTCACCCCACTAACATTACATTCACCCACTAACATTACATTCACCCCACTAACATTAGATTCACCCCACTAACATTAGATTTAACCCACTAACATTACATTCACCCACTAACATTACATTCACCCCACTAACATTACATTCACACCACTAACATTACATTCACCCACTAACATTACATTTACCTCACTAACATTACATTCACCCACTAACATTACATTTACCCCACTAACATTACATTCACTCACTAACATTACATTCACCCACTAACATTACATTCACTCACTAACATTACATTCACCCACTAACATTACATTCACCCACTAACATTACATTCACTCACTAACATTACATTCACCCACTAACATTACATTTACCCCACTAACATTACATTCACCCACTAACATTACATTCACCCCACTAACATTACATTCACCCCACTAACATTAGATTCAACCCACTAACATTACATTCACCCCACTAACATTACATTCACCCACTAACATTACATTTACCCCACTAACAATACATTCACACCACTAACATTAGATTCAACCCACTAACATTACATTCACCCCACTAACATTACATTCACCCACTAACATTACATTTACCCTACTAACATTACATTCACCCACTAACATTACATTTACCCCACTAACATTACATTCACCCCACTAACATTACATTCACCACTAACATTACATTCACCACTAACATTACATTCACCACTAACATTACATTACCCACTAACATCACATTCACCACTACATTACTTCACCCACTAACATTACATTCACCACTAACATTACATTCACCCACTAACATTACAGTCACCCCACTAACATTACATTCACCCACTAACATTACATTCACCCACTAACATTACAGTCACCCCACTAACATTACATTCACCCCACTAACATTACATTCACCCACTAACATTACATTCACCCCACTAACATTACATTCACCCCACTAACATTACATTCACTCACTAACATTACATTCACCCACTAACATTACATTCACTCACTAACATTACATTCACTCACTAACATTACATTCACCCACTAACATTACATTCACCCACTAACATTACATTCACTCACTAACATTACATTCACCCCACTAACATTACATTCACCCCACTAACATTACATTCACCACACTAACATTACATTCACCCACTAACATTACATTCACCCACTAACATTACATTCACCCACTAACATTACATTCACCCACTAACATTACATTCACCCACTAACATTACATTCACCCACTAACATTACATTCACCCCACTAACATTACATTCACTCACTAACATTACATTCACCCACTAACATTACATTCACCCACTAACATTACATTCACCACACTAACATTACATTCACCCACTAACATTACATTCACCCACTAACATTACATTCACCCACTAACATTACATTCACCCACTAACATTACATTCACCCACTAACATTACATTCACCCACTAACATTACATTCACCCCACTAACATTACATTCACTCACTAACATTACATTCACCCACTAACATTACATTCACCCACTAACATTACATTCACTCCACTAACATTACATTCACCCACTAACATTACATTCACCCACTAACATTACATTCACCCCACTAACATTACATTCACCCACTAACATTACATTCACCCACTAACATTACATTCACCCACTAACATTACATTCACCCACTGACATTACATTCACCCCACTAACATTACATTCACCCACTAACATTACATTCACCCACTAACATTACATTCACCCACTAACATTACAGACAGTACCACAGACAGCACCGCAAACAGCACCACAGACAGCACCACAGACAGCACCACAGACAGTACCACAGACAGCACCACAGACAGCACCACAGACAGCACCACAGACAGTACCACAGACAGCACCACAGACAGTACCACAGACAGTACCACAGACAGCACCACACACTGTATTACAGACAGAACCACAGACAGCACCACAGACAGTACCACAGACATCACCACAGACAGTACCACAAACAGCACCACACACTATACTACAGACAACACCACAGACAGCACCACAGACAGTACCACAGACAGCACCACAGACAGTACCACAGACATCACCACAGACAGTACCACAGACAGCAACACAGACAGTACCACAGACAGCACCACATACAGTACCACAGACATCACCACAGACAACACCACAGATAGTACCACAGACAGTACCACAGACAGCACCACAGACAGTACCCCAGACAGCACCACAGACAGTACCAGAGACACCACCACAGACAGCACCACAGACAGTACCACAGACAGCACAACAGACAGCACCACAGACAGTACCACAGACAGCACCACAGACAGTACTACAGACAGTACCACAGACAGTACCACAGACAACACCACAGACAGTACCACAGACAGTACCACAGACAGTACCACAGACAGCACCACAAACAGCACCACAGACAGCACCCCAGACACTACCACAGACAGTACCACAGACAACACCACAGACAGCACCCCAGACACTACCACAGACAGTACCACAGACAATACCACAGACAGTACCACAGACAGAACCACAGACAGCACCACAGACAGTACCACAGACAGCACCACACACAGTACCACACACAGTACCACAGACAGTACCACAGACAGCACCACAAACACACCACAGACAGCACCCCAGACACTACCACAGACAGTACCACAGACAACACCACAGACAGTACCACAGACAGTACCACAGACAGTACCACAGACAGCACCACAAACAGCACCACAGACAGCACCCCAGACACTACCACAGACAGTACCACAGACAACACCACAGACAGTACCACAGACAGCACCACAGACAGTACCACAGACAGTACCACAGACAGCACCACAGACAGCATCACAATTAAAGGGCCACATCACTTCAGACAGGGCAACTGAGAAGGGAGACCGAGAGGGGCCACAGACAGTACCACAAACAGTACCACAGACATCACCACAGACAGTACCACAGACAGTACCACAGACATACCATAGACAGCACCACAGACAGCACCCCAGAAACTACCACAGACAGTACCACAGACAACACCACAGACAGTACCACAGACAGCACCACAGACAGCACCCCAGAAACTACCACAGACAGTACCACAGACAGCACCACAGACAGTACCACAGACAGCACCACAGACAGCATCACAATTAAAGGGCCACATCACTTCACAGGGCAACTGAGAAGGGCCACCGAGAGGGGCCACAGACAGCCTCACAGACAGGACCACTGAGAGGGGCCACAGACAGCCTCACAGACAGGACCACTGAGGAGTCACAGACAGCCTCACAGACAGGGCCACTGAGGAGTCACAGACAGCATCACAGACAGGGCCACTGAGAAGGCCATCAAGGCGTGATAACACAGTTGTGTTGATCCTCGTGGCCAGTTTTTTAGCTGATAATTGATTGGTCGCGGTGGCTGGTGGTCTTTGTAAGAGCGAGTGATTTGTAGAGGGTTCAATCCCAGCACCTGGAGCAGTGATCCAGCAACACTTGTAGTGTTCCATCACAACACCTGGAGCAGTGATCCAGCAACACTTGTAGTGTTCCATTACAACACCTGGAGCAGTGATCCAGCAACACTTGTAGTGTTCCATCACAACACCTGGAGCAGTGATCCAGCAACACTTGTAGTGTTCCATCACAACACCTGGTGCAGTGATCCAGCAACACTTGTAGTGTTCCATTACAACACCTGGAGCAGTGATCCAGCAACACTTGTAGTGTTCCATTACAACACCTGGAGCAGTGATCCAGCAACACTTGTAGTGTTCCATTACAACACCTGGAGCAGTGATCCAGCAACACTTGTAGTGTTCCATCACAACACCTGGTGTAGTGATCCAGCAACACTTGTAGTGTTCCATTACAACACCTGGAGCAGTGATCCAGCAACACTTGTAGTGTTCCATCACAGCACCTGGACCAGTGATCCAGCAACACTTGTAGTGTTCCATCACAACACCTGGTGTAGTGATCCAGCAGCACTTGTAGTGTTCCATTACAACACCTGGAGTAGTGATCCAGCAACACTTGTAGTGTTCCATTACAACACCTGGTGTAGTGATCCAGCAACACTTGTAGTGTTCCATCACAGCACCTGGACCAGTGATCCAGCAACACTTGTAGTGTTCCATTACAACACCTGGTGTAGGGATCCAGCAACACTTGTAGTGTTCCATTACAACACCTGGTGTAGTGATCCAGCAACACTTGTAGTGTTCCATTACAACACCTGGAGTAGTGATCCAGCAACACTTGTAGTGTTCCATTACAACACCTGGTGTAGTGATCCAGCAACACTTGTAGTGTTCCATTACAACACCTGGTGTAGTGATCCAGCAACACTTGTAGTGTTCCATCCCAACTCCTGATGTAGTGATCCAGCAACACTTGTAGTGTTCCATCACAACACCTGGTGTAGTGATCCAGCAACACTTGTAGTGTTCCATTACAACACCTGGAGTAGTGATCCAGCAACATTTGTATTGTTCCTTTACAACACCTGGTGTAGTGATCCAGCAACACTTGTAGTGTTCCATTACAACACATGGAGTAGGAATCCAGCAACACTTGTAGTGTTCCATCACAACACCTGATGTAGTGATCCAGCAACACTTGTAGTGTTCCATCCCAACACCTGGTGTAGTGATCCAGCAACACTTGTAGTGTTCCATCACAACACCTGGTGTAGTGATCCAGCAACACTTGTAGTGTTCCATTACAACACATGGAGTAGGGATCCAGCAACACTTGTAGTGTTCCATCACAACACTTGATGTAGTGATCCAGCAACACTTGATGTAGTGATCCAGCAACACTTGTAGTGTTCCATCACAACACCTGGAGTAGTGATCCAGCAACACTTGTAGTGTTCCATCACAACACCTGGAGTAGTGATCCAGCAACACTTGTAGTGTTCCATTACACCACCTGGTGTAGTGATCCAGCAACACTTGTAGTGGTCCATTACAACACATGGAGTAGTGATCCAGCAACACTTGTAGTGTTCCATCACAACACTTGATGTAGTGATCCAGCAACACTTGATGTAGTGATCCAACAACACTTGTAGTGTTCCATCCCAACACCTGATGTAGTGACCCATTACAACACCTGGTATGTTGATCCAGACTCCAGCAACACTTGTAGTGTTCCATTACAACACCTGGTGTAGTGATCCAGCAACACTTGTAGTGTTCCATCACAACACCTGGTATGTTGATCCAGACTCCAGCAACACTTACAACACTTCTAACAACACGATCATTGCAGAAGCCACATACACACACTCACAAAATCCTGGATAAAGGAATTAATGTATAATTGGATTCCATCACACACTGGATTACTCCTTCATGATAAAGTTGTTAAGTTAGTCAAGAAAAGTAACTTGAAGGAGAATGTAAGTTTGTTGTGTCTGGGTCTAGTATTACCAATAATATTAAGAGGGAAGTAAATAATGAATGTTATAGGGATATAGTTAGAAGTCAGAGTAGATCTATAACTCTCTATGATAACATGAATGTTGTCTATAACTCTCTATGATAACATGAATGTTGTCTATAACTCTCTATGATAACATGAATGTTGTCTATAACTCGCTATGATAACATAAATGTTAATCTATAACTCTCTATGATAACATGAATGTTGATCTATAACTCTCTATGATAACATGAATGTTGATCTATAACTCTCTATGCTAACATGAATGTTGATCTATAACTCGCTATGATAACATGAATGTTGATCTATAACTCGCTATGATAACATGAATGTTGATCTATAACTCGCTATGCTAACATGAATGTTGATCTATAACTCGCTATGATAACATGAATGTTGATCTATAACTCTCTATGATAACATGAATGTTGATCTATAACTCTCTATGCTAACATGAATGTTGATCTATAACTCGCTATGATAACATGAATGTTGATCTATAACTCGCTATGATAACATAAGTACGTTCATGGAGCAACTTGCAATGTGAACACTGACTGATGTTGTAGTAGCCAGACTTAGGCTTGGCTACAAGTACTTCTGACAGCTTGACAGACACACAGACTGACTAATGTTGTAGTAGCCAGACTTAGGCTTGGCTACAAGTACTTCTGACAGCTTGACAGACACACAGACTGACTGATGTTGTAGTGGCCAGACTTAGGCTTGGCTACAAGTACTTCTGACAGCTTGACAGACACACAGACTGACTAATGTTGTAGTAGCTAGACTTAGGCTTGGCTACAAGTACTTCTGACAGCTTGACAGACACACAGACTGACTGATGTTGTAGTGGCCAGACTTAGGCTTGGCTACAAGTACTTCTGACAGCATGACAGACACACAGACTGACTAATGTTGTAGTAGCCAGACTTAGGTTTGGCTACAAGTACTTCTGACAGCTTGACAGACACACAGACTGACTGATGTTGTAGTGGTCAGACTTAGGCTTGGCTACAAGTACTTCTGACAGCTTGACAGACACACAGACTGACTGATGTTGTAGTAGCCAGACTTAGGCTTGGCTACAAGTACTTCTGACAGCTTGACAGACACACAGACTGACTGATGTTGTAGTAGCCAGACTTAGGCTTGGCTACAAGTACTTCTGACAGCTTGACAGACACACAGACTGACTGATGTTGTAGTGGCCAGACTTAGGCTTGGCTACAAGTACTTCTGACAGCTTGACAGACACACAGACTGACTGATGTTGTAGTAGCCAGACTTAGGTTTGGCTACAAGTACTTCTGACAGCTTGACAGACACACAGACTGACTGATGTTGTAGTAGCCAGACTTAGGCTTGGCTACAAGTACTTCTGACAGCATGACAGACACACAGACTGACTAATGTTGTAGTAGCCAGACTTAGGTTTGGCTACAAGTACTTCTGACAGCTTGACAGACACACAGACTGACTGATGTTGTAGTGGCCAGACTTAGGCTTAGCTACAAGTACTTCTGACAGCTTGACAGACACACAGACTGACTGATGTTGTAGTAGCCAGACTTAGGCTTGGCTACAAGTACTTCTGACAGCTTGACAGACACACAGACTGACTGATGTTGTAGTAGCCAGACTTAGGCTTGGCTACAAGTACTTCTGACAGCTTGACAGACACACAGACTGACTGATGTTGTAGTGGCCAGACTTAGGCTTGGCTACAAGTACTTCTGACAGCTTGACAGAGACACAGACTGACTGATGTTGTAGTAGCCAGACTTAGGTTTGGCTACAAGTACTTCTGACAGTTTGACAGACACACAGACTGACTGATGTTGTAGTAGCCAGACTTAGGCTTGGCTACAAGTACTTCTGACAGCTTGACAGACACACAGACTGACTGATGTTGTAGTGGCCAGACTTAGGCTTGGCTACAAGTACTTCTGACAGCTTGACAGACACACAGACTGACTGATGTTGTAGTAGCCAGACTTAGGCTTGGCTACAAGTACTTCTGACAGCTTGACAGACACACAGACTGACTGATGTTGTAGTGGCCAGTCTTAGGCTTTGTTAAAAGTACTTCTGACAGCTTGACAGACACACAGACTGACTGATGTTGTAGTGGCCAGACTTAGGCTTGGTTACAAGTACTTCTGACAGCTTGACAGACACACAGACTGACTGATGTTGTAGTGGCCAGACTTAGGCTTGGCTACAAGTACTTCTGACAGCTTGACAGACACACAGATGATGATCAAACCAAATACAAAGTGTGTGACCAGTCCTGTGGTCACTATCTTGAACACTATGTGCTTAATTGTCCACTTATTGAGGAATATAGAGATAGACAGTATAATAGCCTATGTGACATGTCAAGATATCTTAGTAATGAAAATAAGATAACAGATATATTAAGCAAATTTCCTACATTTGCTTGTAACAGATAAGTGGACTGTTGATATAAATCCAAATGTACTCCTGCTAACCCTTTTGAGGCCTTGTTCCTGGGCCTATTGTTTCCATATGCTCTTGCGCTACCCTCCACAGGATGGATATACGGTACACACACACACACACACAAATTTGCTTCCTCCATTCTTTACCACTTCTCTCCCCCTCCCTCTCCCCCACCTGGTGTAGCTACAGCAGGTGGTGGGGGGAGGGAGAGGGGTAAGTTTTTCTTGCTTTACCGGGCCATTAACCACCTCTCTCAGTCATAACACACATCTTGACTGTGCAAAACGTGTTCTCTCTCTGTCTGTCTGTCTGTCTGTCTGTCTGTCTCTCTCTCTCTCTCTCTCTCTCTCTCTCTCTCTCTCTCTCTCTCTCTCTCTCTCTCTCTCTCTCTCTCTCTCTCTCTCTCTCTCATGTAGTATTATTCACACTAAGAAACACATCACTAAGTGCAATGGGACCAAGACTCATCAACACAGTCTGGTAGATCACGTCAGGAGACCTGGTCTGGGACCTGGTATTGATGACCAGGTGCTACAGATGGCAGAGGCTCAAGGGATGAATGGTGACTTGATTGCATAATGCAGAGGCTGCAAGCGTGTATAGGGCGTTGATGCAGCAGTATTGATGACCAGGTTGATGTAGCAGTATTGATGACCAGGTTCATGTAGCAGTATTGATGACAAGGTTGATGTAGCAGTATTGATGACCAGGTTGATGTAGCAGTATTGATGACCAGGTTGATGCAGCAGTATTGATGATCAGGTTGATATAGCAGTATTGATGACCAAGTTGATGTAGCAGTATTGATGACCAGGTTGATGTAGCAGTATTGATGATCATGTTGATGTAGCAGTATTGATGATCAGGTTGATGTATCAGTATTGATGATCAGGTTGATATAGTAATATTGATGACCAGGTTGATGTCGCAGTATTGATGACCAGGTTGATGTCGCAGTATTGGTGACCAGGTTGATGTAGCAGTATTGATGACCAGGTTGATGTAGCAGTATTGATGACCAGGTTGATGTAGCAGTATTGATGATCAGGTTGATGTAGCAGTATTGATGATCAGGTTGATGTATCAGTATTGATGACCAGGTTGACGTAGCAGTATTGATGACCAGGTTGATGTAGCAGTATTGATGATCATGTTGATGTAGCAGTATTGATGATCAGGTTGATGTATCAGTATTGATGATCAGGTTGATGTATCAGTATTGATGACCAGGTTGATGTAGCAGTATTGATGACCAGGTTGATGTAGCAGTATTGATGACCAGGTTGATGTAGCAGTATTGATGACCAGGTTGATATAGCAGTATTGATGACCAGGTTGATGTAGCAGTATTGATGACCAGGTTGATGTAGCAGTATTGATGATCAGGGTGATGTAGCAGTATTGATGACCAGGTTGATGTATCAGTATTGATGACCAGGTTGACGTAGCAGTATTGATGACATGGTTGATGTATCAGTATTGATGACCAGGTTGATGTAGCAGTATTGATGACTAGGTTGATGTATCAGTATTGATGACCAGGTTGATGTATCAGTATTGATGACCAGGTTGATGTATCAGTATTGATGACCAGGTTGATGTATCAGTATTGATGACCAGGTTGATGTATCAGTATTGATGACCAGGGTGATGTAGCTGTATTGATGACCAGGTTGATGTAGCAGTATTGATGATCAGGTTGATATAGCAGTATTGATGACCAGGTTGATGTATCAGTATTGATGACCAGGGTGATGTAGCAGTATTGATGATCAGGTTGATGTAGCAGCATTGATGACTAGGTTGATGTAGCAGTATTGACGACTATGTTGATGTAGCAGTATTGATGACCAGGTTGATGTAGCAGTATTCATGACCAGGTTGATGTAGCAGTATTGATGACCAGGTTGATGTAGCAGTATTGATGATCAGGTTGATATAGCAGTATTGATGACCAGGTTGATGTCGCAGTATTGATGACCAGGTTGATGTCGCAGTATTGGTGACCAGGTTGATGTAGCAGTATTGATGACCAGGTTGATGTAGCAGTATTGATGACCAGGTTGATGTAGCAGTATTGATGATCAGGTTGATGTAGCAGTATTGATGATCAGGTTGATGTATCAGTATTGATGACCAGGTTGACGTAGCAGTATTGATGTCCAGGTTGATGTAGCAGTATTGATGATCAGGTTGATGTAGCAGTATTGATGATCAGGTTGATGTATCAGTATTGATGATCATGTTGATGTATCAGTATTGATGACCAGGTTGATGTAGCAGTATTGATGACCAGGTTGATGTAGCAGTATTGATGACCAGGTTGATGTAGCAGTATTGATGACCAGGTTGATGTAGAAGTATTGATGATCAGGTTGATGTAGCAGTATTGATGACCAGGTTGATGTAGCAGTATTGATGATAAGGTTGATATAGCAGTATTGATGACCAGGTTGATGTAGCAGTATTGATGATCAGGTTGATGTAGCAGTATTGATGACCAGGTTGATGTAGCAGTATTGATGACCAGGTTGATATAGCAGTATTGATGACCAGGTTGATGTAGCAGTATTGATGACCAGGTTGATGTAGCAGTATTGATGACCAGGTTGATATAGCAGTATTGATGACCAGGTTGATATAGCAGTATTGATGATCAGGTTGATATAGCAGTATTGATGACCAGGTTGATATAGCAGTATTGATGACCAGGTTGATGTAGCAGTATTGATGACCAGGTTGATGTAGCAGTATTGATGACCAGGTTGATGTAGCAGTATTGATGACCAGGTTGATATAGCAGTATTGATGACCAGGTTGATGTAGCAGTATTGATGACCAGGTTGATGTAGCAGTATTGATGACCAGGTTGATATAGCAGTATTGATGACCAGGTTGATATAGCAGTATTGATGATCAGGTTAATATAGCAGTATTGATGACCAGGTTGATATAGCAGTATTGATGACCAGGTTGATGTAGCAGTATTGATGACCAGGTTGATGTAGGAGTATTGATGACCAGGTTGATGTAGCAGTATTGATGACCAGGTTGATATAGCAGTATTGATGACCAGGTTGATGTAGCAGTATTGATGACCAGGTTGATGTAGCAGTATTGATGACCAGGTTGATATAGCAGTATTGATGACCAGGTTGATATAGCAGTATTGATGATCAGGTTGATATAGCAGTATTGATGACCAGGTTGATATAGCAGTATTGATGACCAGGTTGATGTAGCAGTATTGATGACCAGGTTGATGTAGCAGTATTGATGACCAGGTTGATGTAGCAGTATTGATGACCAGGTTGATGTAGCAGTATTGATGACCAGGTTGATGTAGCAGTATTGATGACCAGGTTGATGTAGCAGTATTGATGACCAGGTTGATATAGCAGTATTGATGACCAGGTTGATGTAGCAGTATTGATGACCAGGTTGATATAGCAGTATTGATGATCAGGTTGATGTAGCAGTATTGATGACCAGGTTGATGTAGCAGTATTGATGACCAGGTTGATGTAGCAGTATTGATGACCAGGTTGATATAGCAGTATTGATGACCAGGTTGATGTAGCAGTATTGATGACCAGGTTGATGTAGCAGTATTGATGACCAGGTTGATATAGCAGTATTGATGACCAGGTTGATATAGCAGTATTGATGACCAGGTTGATGTAGCAGTATTGATGACCAGGTTGATGTAGCAGTATTGATGACCAGGTTGATATAGCAGTATTGATGACCAGGTTGATATAGCAGTATTGATGATCAGGTTGATATAGCAGTATTGATGACCAGGTTGATATAGCAGTATTGATGACCAGGTTGATGTAGAGAAGGAGTGAGGGAGGTAGGGGTTATCTAAGAAGGTGAGGTAGGTGGGTAAGCGTGGGGGGTAAGGTAGGGGGTAAGGGTGTGGTAAGGGGGTAAGGGTGAGGTAAGGGGGTAAGGGTGCGGTAGGGGTAAGGGTGAGGTAAGGGGGTAAGGGTGCGGTAAGGGGGTAAGGGTGAGGTAAGGGGGTGAGGGTGAGGTAGGGGTGGGAGAGCGCGCGTGCGCTTCCCAGGGTAATATTACCAGCCTCTTTTATCACAACAAAAGAATTTATGACCAACAGCACCGCAGTGGCTTTTGTTGAACCCTGGGTAATTTACTGCTCTCTCTCTCTCTTTTTCCTCCTCTCTCTCTCTCCCCCCCCCCCCCCCCTCACTCTCTCCCTCTCTCTCTCTCTCTCTCTCTCTCTCTCTCCTCTCCCTCACTCTCTCTCTCTCTCTCTCTCTCTCACTCTCACTCTATCTCTCATTCTCTCTCTCACACATCAATGGGTCACACTCTCTCACACTCTCACTCTCTCTCTCTCTATCTCTCTCACTCTCTCACTCTCTCTCTCTCTATCTCTCTCTCTCTCACTCTCTCATTCTCTCACACTTCACGTTTTCTTCTCTCTCACATCAAGGGGTCACTCTCTCTCACATCAATGGGTCACACTCTCACTCTCATTCTTCTCTCACACTTCACGTTTTCTTCTCTCTCTCTCACTTTCACTCTATCTCTCTCACTCTCTCTCTCTCACATCAAGGGGTCACTATCTCTCTCACATCAATGGGTCACACTCTCTCACTCTCTCACATCAATGGGTCACACACTCTCTCACTCTCTCTCTCTCACTAATTCTCCCACACTTCACGTTTTCTACTCTCTCTCTCTCACTTTCCCTCTATCTCTCACACACTCTCTCTCTCTCTCTCACATCAAGGGTCACTCTCTCTCTCTCACATATATGGGACACTCTCTCTCTCACACACATGAATGGGTCACACTCTCTCACATCAATGGGTCACTCTATCTCTCTCACATCAATGGGTCACTCTATCTCTCTCACATTAATGGGTCACTCTCTCACATCAATGGGTCACACACTCTCTCACATCAAGGGGTCACTCTCTCACATCAATGGGTCACACTCTCTCTCTCTCACATCAATGGGTCACACTCTCACATCAATGGGTCACACTCTCTCTCTCATATCAATGGGTCACACTTCACGTTTTCTTTCATGTCAGTGTTGATGTTTTCTTTTCATTTTTTAAGGTCATGTTTGAAAATTATTAGACCCCGGGGGAGGCGGGGAGGCCTAGGCTAGGCTGGGAGGCCTAGAGGGAGGTTGGGAGGCCTAGGGGAGGATGGGAAGCCTAGGGGAGGCTGGGAGGCCTAGGGCAGGCAGGGAGGCCTAAGAGGAGACTGGGTGGCCTAGGAGGAGGCTGGGAGGACTAGTTGATTTTTAAGTACTTTATGCTTTGATAGGTTCTTTGTGTGTACTCACCTATTTGTGGTTGCAGAGGTCGATTCATAGCTCCTGGCCCCGCCTCTTCACTGGTCGCTACTAGGTCCTCTCGCTCCCTGCTCCATGAGCTTTATCATACCTCGTCTTAAAACTATGTATGGATCCTTCCCTCACTACCTCACTACCAGGGGTCTTGAAGACAGCCAGGGGTCTTGAAGACAGCCAGGGGTCTTGAAGACAGCCAGGGGTCTTGAAGACAGCCAGGGGTCTTGAAGACAGCCAGGGGTCTTGAAGACAGCCAGGGGTCTTGAAGACAGCCAGGGGTCTTGAAGACAGCCAGGGGTCTTGAAGACAGCCAGTTCTAGTATCATCAACAGAGGACGACACAGTGCTGTGCCTTGTGGAACACTGGGAGCCAGTACTGTGCCTTGTGGAACACTGGGAGCCAGTATTGTGCCTTGTGGAACACTGGGAGCCAGTACTGTGCCTTGTAGAACACTGGGAGCCAGTACTGTGCCTTGTGGAACACTGGGAGCCAGTACTGTGCCTTTTGGAACACTGGGAGCCAGTACTGTGCCTTGTAGAACACTGGGAGCCAGTATTGTACCTTGTGGAACACTGAAAGCCAGTACTGTACCTTGTGGAACACTGAGAGTCAGTACTATACTTTGTGGAACACTGGGAGCTAGTACTATACTTTTTGGAACACTGGGAGCGAGTACTGTGCCTTGTAGAACACTGGGAGCCAGTATTGTACGTTGTGGAACACTGGGAGCAAGTACTTTACCTTGTGGAACACTGGGAGCCAGTATTGTACCTTGTGGAACACTGGGAGCCAGTATTGTACCTTGTGGAACACTGGGAGAGAGTACTGTGCCTTGTGGAACACTGGGAGCCAGTTCTGTACCTTGTGGAACACTGGGAGCCAGTACTGTACCTTGTGGAACACTGGGTGCCAGTACTGTACCTTGTGGAACACTGGGAGCCAGTATTGTACCTTGTGGAACACTGGGAGCCAGTATTGTACCTTGTGGAACACTGGGAGCCAGTGCTGTACCTTGTGGAACACTGGGAGCCAGTACTGTACCTTGTGAAACACTGGGAGCCAGTACTGTACCTTGTGGAACACTGGGAGCCAGTACTGTACCTTTTGGAACACTGAAAACCAGTACTGTACCTTGTGGAACACTGGGAGCCAGTACTATACTTTGTGGAACACTGGGAGCCAGTCCTATACTTTGTGGAACACTGGGAGCGAGTACTGTGCCTTGTAGAACACTGGGAGCCAGTATTGTACGTTGTGGAACACTGGGAGCCAGTATTGTACCTTGTGGAACACTGGGAGCCAGTACTTTACCTTGTGGAACACTGGGAGCCAGTATTGTACCTTGTGGAACACTGGGAGCCAGTATTGTACCTTGTGGAACACTGGGAGCCAGTGCTGTACCTTGTGGAACACTGGGAGCCAGTACTGTACCTTGTGCAACACTGGGAGCCAGTACTGTACCTTGTGCAACACTGGGAGCCAGTACTGTACCTTGTGGAACACTGGGAGCCAGTACTGTACCTTGTGGAACACTGGGAGCCAGTACTGTACCTTGTGGAACACTGGGAGCCAGTACTGTACTTTGTGGAACACTGGGAGCCAGTATTGTACATTGTGGAACACTGGGAGCCAGTACTGTACCTTGTGGAACACTGGGAGCCAGTACTTTACATTGTGGAACACTGGGAGCCAGTACTGTACCTTGTGCAACACTGGGAGCCAGTACTGTACCTTGTGCAACACTGGCAGCCAGTACTGTACCTTGTGCAACACTGGGAGCCAGTACTGTACCTTGTGGAACACTGGGAGCCAGTACTGTACCTTGTGCAACACTGGGAGCCAGTACTGTACATTGTGCAACACTGGGAGCCAGTACTGTACCTTGTGGAACACTGGGAGCCAGTACTGTATCTTGTGGAACACTGGGAGCCAGTACTGTACATTGTGGAACACTGGGAGCCAGTACTGTACCTTGTGGAACACTGGGAGCCAGTACTGTACATTGTGGAACACTGGGAGCCAGTACTGTACCTTGTGCAACACTGGGAGCCAGTACTGTACCTTGTGCAACACTGGGAGCCAATATTGTACCTTGTGGAACACTGGGAGCCAGTACTGTACCTTGTGGAACACTGGGAGCCAGTACTGTACCTTGTGGAACACTGGGAGCCAGTACGGTACATTGTGGAACACTGGGAGCCAGTACTGTACCGTGTGGAACACTGGGAGCCAGTATTGTACCTTGTGAAACACTGGGAGCGAGTACAGTGCCTTGTGGAACACTGGGAGCCAGTACTGTACCTTGTGCAACACTGGGAGCCAGTACTGTACCTTGTGGAACACTGGGAGCCAGTACTGTACATTGTGAAACACTGGGAGCCAGTATTGTACCTTGTGGAACACTGGGAGCCAGATTGTACCTTGTGAAACACTGGGAGCGAGTAC
This sequence comes from Cherax destructor, assembly GCA_009830355.1. Classification (NCBI taxonomy): domain Eukaryota; kingdom Metazoa; phylum Arthropoda; class Malacostraca; order Decapoda; family Parastacidae; genus Cherax; species Cherax destructor. Next base: position 10,777 of record WNWK01002013.1, on the reverse strand, counting down.
AGTGCCTTGTGGAACACTGGGAGCCAGTACTGTACATTGTGGAACACTGGGAGCCAGTACTGTACTTTGTGGAACACTGGGAGCCAGTACTGTACATTGTGGAACACTGGGAGCCAGTACTGTACCTTGTGGAACACTGGGAGCCAGTACTGTACATTGTGGAACACTGCGAGCCAGTACTGTACATTGTGGAACACTGGGAGCCAGTACTGTACCTTGTGGAACACTGGGAGCCAGTACTGTACCGTGTGGAACACTGGGAGCCAGTACTGTACCGGGTGGAACACTGGGAACCAGTACTGTACCGTGTGGAACACTGGGAGCCAATACTGTACCTTGTGGAACAGAGCTTTTCACTGTAGCCTCCTCTAAATTAGCTTTTTCCAAAAGTCCAGTGATATTGACCAAAATTTTGAGTCTTTGTCATGACCAAAATCGTTGAGTTTGGTCAACCCTGAGTCTGATAACTACTCACTAAACACCAGTGTAAGTCCCATCTTGTGTAAGCAAGGGGCTCAGTACTGGATGTGGACAGCCTGGGTATGGTGTGGGCAGCCTGGGTATGGTGTGGGCAGCCTGGGTATGGTGTGGGCAGCCTGGGTATGGTGTGGACAGCCTGGGTATGGTGTGGACAGCCTGGGTATGGTGTGGGCAGCCTGGGTATGGTGTGGGCAGCCTGGGTATGGTGTGGACAGCCTGGGTATGATGTGGGCAGCCTGGGTATGGTGTGGACAGCCTTGGCAGGTGTTGGTAGATATTCCCAGCTTACATCTGACTTAATGCTCAAAATCTCTTACCAATTATTTCCGTATTTGTGGTTATTAGTGGTGGTCAGTGTTTACTGTAGTGGGGGTGTGAGGAGGGGGCTAGGAGGAGGGGGAGGGGAAGCGGAAGGGGAAGGGAATGTTTTTAAGGGGAGGAGGTGAAGGTGACCTGTAGTCACTTCTCTTAACTGTAGGCTATGTAGTCACTTCTCTTAACTGTAGGCTATGTAGTCACTTCTCTTAACTGTAGGCTATGTAGTCACTTCTCTTAACTGTAGGCTATGCAGTCACTTCTCTTAACTGTAGGCTATGTAGTCACTTCTCTTAACTGTAGGCTATGCAGTCACTTCTCTTAACTGTAGGCTATGTAGTCACTTCTCTTAACTGTAGGCTATGTAGTCACTTCTCTTAACTGTAGGCTATGTAGTCACTTCTCTTAACTGTAGGCTATGTACCTCCAGCAGTGTTTCTGATATCTTCGGGCAAGATGTTGAAGAGTCTGGGTCCACGCATGTTGATACAATGTTCTCTTATTGGCGCCCCTGCTTTTCACTGGGTTTATTTTGTACTTCTTCCCATATCTCTCACTCCAGTATGTTGTTACTGCAGTGTGTAAGATAAGATAAGATAAGATTTTCTTCGGATTTTTAACCCCGGAGGGTTAGCCACCCAGGATAACCCAAGAAAGTCAGTGCGTCATCGAGGACTGTCTGTCTTATTTCCATTGTGGTCCTTAATCTTGTCCCCCAGGATGGGACCCACACCAGTCGACTAACAACCCAGGTACCTATTTGCTGCTAGGTGAACATGACAACAGGTGTAAGGAAACACGTCGAAATGTTTCCACCCGCCGGGAATCGAACCCGGGCCCTCCGTGTGTGAAGCGAGAGCTCTAGCCACCAGGCCACCGGGCCACCGGGTTTAGGACCAGACCCTCAAGTACCTTCCAGGTATATATTATCATTTATCTATGTCTCCTCTGCCCCAGTGAGTACATATTTAGGCTTGACATATCTTGAAGGTTCTCGTTATCCAACCTATCATTATTTTGAAGGTTCTAATTATCCAACTTATCGTTGTTTTGAAGGTTCTAGTTATCTAACAACCGCTGCTCACACCTCAAACTACCACTGCCCACACGTCGTACCATTACTGCCCACACGTCGTACCATTACTGCCCACACGTCGTACCATCACTGCCCACACGACGTACCACCACCTACACGTCGTGCCATCACTGCCCACACGTCGTACCACCACCCACACGTCGTACTATCACTGCCCACACGTCGTACCAAAACCCACACGTCGTACCATCACTGCCCACACGTCGTACCAAAACCCACACGTCGTACCATCACTGCCCACACGTCGTACCACCACCCACACGTCGTACCACCACCACCACCCACACATCGATACATTGCACTGCCCAGCCCACACAGCCGCCCACCACAGCCACCCACCATCACCATCATTGTCCCAGAACAACATGAACAAGACATGAACAACAATAGCAGCAGCAGTAGTGTGTCAGACACAACAAAGCCTTGCTGGTTCACAACTGACAATACTCTTCCTTTATCCATCATTTAGAAAACTCCAGGGGTAATATTTGCTCTTCCTTTATGCCCCCCGGGGGTAAATTAAGGTTATTTGCTCTTCCTTTATACCCCCGGGGGTAAATTATGGTTGTTATTGGGAGTATTTGAGCGATGTCTAGTTTTTTTAAGCGGAGGTCAGCTGTCTGGGTGGGGGGTTATGCGGCTCTTGTTTACATGGTATTGTTCCTCATTTAACCAACCTTTCTTATATGTCTTAATCTCTCTCTCTCTCTATATATATATATATATATATATATATATATATATATATATATATATATATATATATATATATATATATATCAATATCAGAGTCTCCCTGGTGATGACTCCAGGCTCCAGCATCTCTCAGAGTCTCCCTGGTGATGACTCTAGGCTCCAGCATCTCTCAGTCTCCCTGGTGATGACTCCAGGCTCCAGCATCTCTCAGTCTCCCTGGTGATGAGTCTCACGTCTCAGTAATAAGAGATGAGGTGTAAAACACAGTAGTATTGATAAGTTATTTATGTCCCCATTGATACACCTCAAGGTGAGAGAGTGAGAGAAATAAGAGAATGAGAGAGAGTGGAGGAGAGAGAGAGAGAGAGAGAGAGAGAGAGAGAGAGAGAGAGAGAGAGAGAGAGAGAGAGAGAGAGAGAGAGAGAGGGTATTCCTGCTTCCATATTCTGTGTGTACTAATTTCTTTTAATACTGGATCAAGTTGCTTGGTCGTCCTCTCTCCCTCCCTCTCTCCCTCTTTCCCTCCCTCTCTCCCTCCCTCCCTCTCTCCCTCTTTCCCTCCCTCTCTCCCTTGTTGTGTCTGTCATAACGTTGGTCAAAGTTTTGTTCTTGTTAAGACTGAATGAAAGTTTGTTAATGTGAAAGTTCTTATAATGTGTTAACATTGATGACATTGATGACACTCAATAACGGAAATTCTCTCTCTGACATGTACATAACATCAATGACCAACACAAGAATTACATTAGCCAGTCATTGATGACACTGTCACAAGAATTACATCAGTCAGTCATTGATGACACTGTCACAAGAGATACATCAGTCATTGATGACACTGTCACAAGAGTTACATCAGTCATTGATGACACTGTCACAAGAGTTACATCAGTCAGTCATTGATGACACTGTCACCAGAGTTACATCAGTCATTGATGACACTGTCACAATAGTTACATCAGTCAGTCATTGATGACACTGTCACAAGAGTTACATCAGTCAGTCATTGATGACACTGTCACAAGAATTACATCAGTCAGTAATTGATGACACTCTCACAAGAGTTACATCAGTCAGTCATTGATGACACTGTCACAAGAATTACATTAGCCAGTCATTGATGACACTGTCACAAGAATTACATCAGTCAGTCATTGATGACACTGTCACAAGAGATACATCAGTCATTGATGACACTGTCACAAGAGTTACATCAGTCATTGATGACACTGTCACAAGAGTTACATCAGTCAGTCATTGATGACACTGTCGCCAGAGTTACATCAGTCATTGATGACACTGTCACAAGAGTTACATCAGTCAGTCATTGATGACACTGTCACAAGAGTTACATCAGTCAGTCATTGATGACACTGTCACAAGAATTACATCAGTCAGTAATTGATGACACTGTCACAAGAGTTACATCAGTCAGTCATTGATGACACTGTCACAAGAGTTACATAAGTCAGTCATTGATGACACTGTCACAAGAATTACATCAGTCAGTCATTGATGACACTGTCACAAGAATTACATCAGTCAGTCATTGATGACACTGTCACAAGAGTTACATCAGTCAGTCATTGATGACACTGTCACAAGAGTTACATCAGTCATTGATGACACTGTCATAAGAGTTACATCAGTCATTGATGACACTGTCACAAGAGTTACATCAGTCAGTCATTGATGACACTGTCATAAGAGTTACATCAGTCATTGATGACACTGTCACAAGAGTTACATCAGTCATTGAAGACACTGTCATAAGAGTTACATCAGTCATTGATGACAATGTCACAAGAGTTACATCAGTCATTGATGACACTGTCATAAGAGTTACATCAGTCATTGATGACACTGTCATAAGAGTTACATTAGTCATTGATGACACTGTCACAAGAGTTACATCAGTCATTGATGACACTGTCATAAGAGTTACATTAGTCATTGATGACACTGTCACAAGAGTTACATCAGTCAGTCATTGATGACACTGTCACAAGAGTTACATCAGTCATTGATGACAATGTCATAAGAGTTACATCAGTCATTGATGACAATGTCATAAGAGTTACAGCAGTCATTGATGACACTGTCACAAGAGTTACATCAGTCATTGATGACACTGTCACAAGAGTTACATTAGTCAGTCATTGATGACACTGTCACAAGAGTTACATCAATGACTGATGTAACTCTTGTGTTGGTCATTGATGTTATGTACATGTCAGAGAGAGAATTTCCCTTATTGAGTGTATGAAAAAAGTTATCCATGGATAACTAAAACAGTTATCCATGGATAACTAAAACAGTTATTTATGGATAACTAAAACAGTTATCCATGGATAATAAAACAGTTATCCATGGATAACTAAAACAGTTATCCATGGATAACTAAAACAGTTATCCATGGATAACTAACACAGTTATCCATGGATAACTAAAACAGTTATCCATGGATAACTAACACAGTTATCCATGGATAACTAACACAGTTATCCATGGATAACTAAAACAGCCAGGATTTCTCTGTGTACCGGATACCAGGTGGGAAGGAGGGAAGGTGGGAGGGAGGGAAGGTGGGAGGGAGGGAAGGTGGGAGGGAGGGAGGCAGGGGCTTTAAATATCCCCTACATAACGGATATTACATTGTGGGGACTCATAGGTTTACACACACACACACACACACACACACACACACACACACACACACAGCACCAGTTTGGAACCCACACCTGGTCAATCACGTCAAGAAATTAGAGAAAGTGCAAAGGTTTGCAACAAGACTAGTCCCAGAGCTAAGGGGATTGTCCTACGAAGAAAGCTTAAGGGAAATCGGCCTGACGACACTAGAGGACAGGAGGGTTAGGGGAGACATGATAACGACATATAAAATACTGCGAGGAATAGATAAGGTGGACAGAGAGAAGATGTTCCAGAGAGGGGACACAGAAACAAGGGGTCACAGTTGGAAGTTGAAGACTCCTATGAGTCAAAGGGATGTTAGGAAGTATTTCTTCAGTCATAGAGTTGTCAGGAAGTGGAATAGCCTAGAAAGTGACGTAGTGGAGGCAGGAACCATACATAGCTTTAAGACGAGGTATGATAAAGCTCATGGAGCAGGAAGAGAGGGGACCTAGTAGCTTCAGTGAAGAGGCGGGTCCAGGAGCTGAGTATCGACCCCTGCAACCACAAATAGGTGAGTACACACAGCTGTAACCTGATACTTAACAAAGTAAGTCCAACAACACTGATACAAAGAGAACATTCTAGTAGACTAACATTCTAGTAGACTAACATTCTAGTAGACTAACATTCTGGTAGACTAACATTCTGGTAGACTAACATTCTAGTAGACTAACATTCTGGTAGACTAACATTCTAGTAGACTAACATTCTGGTAGACTAACATTCTAGTAGACTAACATTCTAGTAGACTAACATTCTGGTAGACTAACATTCTAGTAGACTAACATTCTAGTAGACTAACATTCTAGTAGACTAACATTCTAGTAGACTAACATTCTGGTAGACTAACATTCTGGTAGACTAACATTCTAGTAGACTAACATTCTGGTAGACTAACATTCTAGTAGACTAACATTCTGGTAGACTAACATTCTAGTAGACTAACATTCTAGTAGACTAACATTCTGGTAGACTAACATTCTAGTAGACTAACATTCTAGTAGACTAACATTCTGGTAGACTAACATTCTAGTAGACTAACATTCTAGTAGACTAACATTCTGGTAGACTAACATTCTAGTAGACTAACATTCTAGTAGACTAACATTCTAGTAGACTAACATTCTGGTAGACTAACACTAATGTTTACCACTTACCCCGCCCCCACGGGGCTGGTAAGGAGAAGCTAGACCCCTGGTCTGCAACTTACCCCGCCCCCATGGGGCTGGTAGGTAGAAGCTAGGCCCCTGGTCTGCCACTTACCCAGCCTCCATGGGGCTGGTAGGTAGAAGCTAGGCCCCTGGTCTGCCACTTACCCCGCCCCATGGGGCTGGTAGGTAGAAGCTAGGCCCCTGGTCTGCCACTTACCCCGCCCCCACGGGGCTTGTAGGGAGAAGCTAGGCCCTTGGTCTGCCACTTACCCCGCCCACATGGGGCTGGTAGGTAGAAGCTAGGCCCCTGGTCTGCCACTTAACCCGCCCCATGGGGCTGGTAGGTAGAAGCTAGGCCCCTGGTCTGCAACTTACCCCGCCCCCACGGGGCTGGTAGGTAGAAGCTAGGCCCCTGGTCTGCCACTTACCCCGCCCCCATGGGGCTGGTAGGTAGAAGCTAGGCCCCTTGTCGGCCACTTACCCCGCCCCCACGGTGCTGGTAGGTAGAAGCTAGGCCCCTGGTCTGCCACTTACCCCGCCACCATGGGGCTGGTAGGTAGAAGCTAGGCCCCTGGTCTGCAACTCACCCCGCCCCCACGGGGCTGGTTGGTAGAAGCTAGGCCCCTGGTCTGCCACTTACCCCGCCCCCACGGGGCTGGTAGGTAGAAGCTAGGCCCCTGGTCTGCCACTTACCCCGCCCCCACGGGGCTGGTAGGTAGAAGCTAGACCCCTGGTCTGCCACTTACCCCGCCCCCACGGGGCTGCTAGGGAGAAGCTAGGCCCCTGGTCTGCCACTTACCCCGCCCCCACGGGGCTGGTAGGGAGAAGCTAGACTCCTGGTCTGCCACTTACCCCGCCCCCACGGGGCTGGTAGGTAGAAGCTAGGCCCCTGGTCTGCAACTTACCCCGCCCCCACGGGGCTGGTAGGTAGAAGCTAGGCCCCTGGTCTGCCACTTACCCCGCCCCCACGGGGCTGGTAGGTAGAAGCTAGGCCCCTGGTCTTCCACTTACCCGCCCCCACGGGGCTGGTAGGTAGAAGCTAGGCCCTGGTCTGCCACTACCCCGCCCCCATGGGGCTGGTAGGTAAAGCTAGACCCTGGTCTGCCACTTACCCCGCCCCCACGGGGCTGGTAGGTGAAGCTAGACCCCTGGTCTGCCACTTACCCCCCCCCACGGGGCTGGTAGGGGAAGCTAGACCCCTGGTCTGCCACTTACCCCGCCCCCACGGGGCTGCTAGGAGAAGCTAGGCCCCTGGTCTGCCACTTACCCCCCCACGGGGCTGGTAGGTAGAAGCTAGGCTCCTGGTCTGCCACTTACCCCGCCCCACGGGGCTGGTAGTGTAAGCTGGACCCCTGGTCTGCCACTTACCCCGCCCCCACGGGGCTGGTAGGTAGAAGCTAGACCCCTGGTCTGCCACTTACCCCGCCCCCACGGGGCTGGTAGGTAAAAGCTAGGCCCTTGGTCTGCCACTTACCCACCCCCATGAGGCTGGTAGGTAGAAGCTAGGCCCCTGGTCTGCCACTTACCCCGCCCCACGGGGCTGGTAGGTAGAAGCTAGGCTCCTGGTCTGCCACTTACCCCGCCCCCACGGAACTGGTAAGTAGAAGCTAGGCCCCTGGTCTGCCACTTACCCCGCCCCCATGGGGCTGGTAGGTAGAAGCTAGGCCCCTGGTCTGCCACTTACCTCGCCCCCACGGGGCTGGTAGGTAGAAGCTAGGCCCCTGGTCTGCCACTTACCCCGCCCCCACGGGGCTGGTAGGGAGAAGCTAGGCCCCTGGTCTGTCACTTACCCCGCCCCCACGGGGCTGGTAGGTAGAAGCTAGGCCCCTGGTCTGCCACTTACCCCGCCCCCACGGAGCTGGTAGGTAGAAGCTAGGCCCCTGGTCTGCCACTTACCCCGCCTCCACGGGGCTGGTAGGTAGAAGCTAGGCCCCTGGTCTGCCACTTACCCCGCCCCCACGGGGCTTGTAGGGAGAAGCTAGGCCCCTGGTCTGCCACTTACCCCGCCCCCATGGGGCTGGTAGGTAGAAGCTAGGCCCCTGGTCTTCCACTTACCCCGCCCCATGGGGCTGGTAGGTAGAAGCTAGGCCCCTGGTCTGCCACTTACCCCGCCCCCACGGGGCTTGTAGGGAGAAGCTAGGCCCTTGGTCTGCCACTTACCCCGCCCACATGGGGCTGGTAGGTAGAAGCTAGGCCCCTGGTCTGCCACTTACCCCCCCATGGGGCTGGTAGGAAGAAGCTAGGCCCTGGTCTGCCACTTACCCCGCCTCCACGGGGCTGGTAGGTAGAAGCTAGGCCCCTGGTCTGCCACTTACCCCGCCCCCACGGGGCTGGTAGGTAGAAGCTAGGCCCCTGGTCTGCCACTTACCCCGCCCCCACGGGGCTGGTAGGTAGAAGCTAGGCCCCTGGTCTGCCACTTACCCCGCCCCCATGGGGCTGGTAGGTAGAAGCTAGACCCCTGGTCTGCCACTTACCCCGCCCCCACGGGGCTGGTAGGTAGAAGCTAGGCCCCTGGTCTGCCACTTACCCCGCCCCCACGGGGCTGGTAGGTAGAAGCTAGGCCCCTGGTCTGCCACTTACCCCGCCCCCACGGGGCTGGTAGGTAGTGGCAGATGGTGTTGTGGCGGAATTTGGTTATTTTTAACTATGCGTTTTAAAAATAAAATGGAAGCAAAATATTTTAATTACTACAGTTTACAATAATAGTATAATTGTAAGTGTATATTAATATTTTAAACTGATTTAGCGATTTTAACCTAACTGGGATTTATTGATTAGTTGCAAATTGGTGATTCCAGTCTGTGCAAGAATATGTTTGTCAGGAAACAGGACAAGTGTTTCCTGACGCTGGTCTTCAGGTTAGGTTAGGTAAGGTTTGTCAGGAAACAGCACAAGTGTTTCCTGACGCTGGTCTTCAGGTTAGGTTAGGTAAGGTTTGTCAGGAAACAGCACAAGTGTTTCCTGACGCTGGTCTTCAGGTTAGGTTAGGTAAGGTTTGTCAGGAAACAGCACAAGTGTTTCCTGACGCTGGTCTTCGGGTTAGGTTAGGTAAGGTTTGTCAGGACACAGGACAAGTGTTTCCTGACGCTGGTCTTCGTAGGTTAGGTAAGGTTTGTCAGGAAACAGCACAAGTGTTTCCTGACGCTGGTCTTCAGGTTAGGTTAGGTAGGTTTGTCAGGAAACAGCACAGTGTTTCCTGACGCTGGTCTTCGGTTAGGTTAGGTAAGGTTTGTCAGGACACAGGACAAGTGTTTCCTGACGCTGGTCTTCAGGTTAGGTTAGGAGGTTTGTCAGGAAACAGCACAAGTGTTTCCTGACGCTGGTCTTCAGGTTAGGTTAGGTAAGGTTTGTCAGAAACAGCACAAGTGTTTCCTGACGCTGGTCTTCAGGTTAGGTTAGGTAAGGTTTGTCAGGACCAGGACAAGTGTTTCCTGACGCTGGTCTTCAGGTTGGTTAGTAAGGTTTGTCAGACACAGGACAAGTGTTTCCTGACGCTGGTCTTCAGGTTAGGTTAGGTAAGGTTTGTCAGGACACAGGACAAGTGTTTCCTGACGCTGGTCTTCAGGTTAGGTTAGGTAAGGTTTGTCAGGACACAGGACAAGTGTTTCCTGACGCTGGTCTTCAGGTTAGGTTAGGTAAGGTTTGTCAGGACACAGCACAAATGTTTCCTGACGCTGGTCTTCAGGTTAGGTTAGGTAAGGTTTGTCAGGACACAGGACAAGTGTTTCCTGACGCTGGTTTTAGTCATATGATGACACACAGCTGGAGCTTTTGGTCATCTGAACGAGACCTTCCACTGGTTTACCACTCCACCACTTATGGTCTATGGAAGATTGTAAGAGATAGTGAAGAAACAGAAAGTAGTAATACGAGTTAGTTATGTTTGGTGTAGTTAAGTTAGGGAGATAACATAAGAACATAAGAACATAAGAAAGAAGGAACACTGCAGCAGGCCTACTGGCCCATGCGAGGCAGGTCCAAATCTCCAACGGCTTAAGCCCCGACCCAGCCAGGTCAGGTTACATTCACTAAGGAGGGAACACTGCATCTGACCTGACAGGCTAGTCAGGACCAACTCACACCCAACCGCACCCTCTAAATTGTCTAGTTGACCACCTGGTCAGCCGACCACCTGGTCAGGTCACTTCCCTAAGGAATTAGTACAGCTACTGACCTGGTAATACAAGCTAGTCAGGTCCAAATTCACACCATCCACACCCACCCATGTATTTATCTAACCTATTTTAAAACTACACAACGTCTTAGCTTCTATGACTGTACTCGGGAGTTTGTTCCACTCATCCACAACTCTATTACCAAACCAGTGCTTTCCTTATCCTTCCTGAAT
>WNWK01002012.1:82500-235874 GCA_009830355.1 Cherax destructor | reverse complement strand
GTTTAAAATTTAAATCTTCTGAATTGTATTGAATAAGTGTGTATAAGATCATTTCAAAGTTTAATTCCATATTTATACATTTGTGTAAGAATAAATTTGTCTATTTGGTTTAACCCCCTGTTTGGCTAGTCTTGACAAATTTAAAAACTGACTACTAAGTGATTATACCCCTTAAAAGTAAAGTATTTGTTTTAGTAGTTACCCTCGGTGAGGAAGAGTCTCAGTTCCCCTTGGGTAAGACTAAGTATCTTTAAGTAGTCCATACTTTTAAAGGTGTATTTAGTATTTGGGTTTGGGAGGATAGGGGGACAGTCTGTCTATAATCGATCCCATAATCTTTTCTCATTCTCCCCCCTTTTGGGTTTCCCAAAAAAATATTATCTTTCCTCCTTGTCAAAAGACTAACATACATACATACATACATACATACATACATACATACATACATACATACATACATACATACATCCCCCCGTGCTAAATTCGAAAGAGCAGGCGGAATATTCAAAAACCCGATCTCGGGACGGAGACTCGAACCTACGAACCTTGTGACAAAGTACGCAGTGCTTTGCCGACCTCCCCTGGTCCAATACCTTGGCGTCCAGCTCCTAGACGTTGATCCAAGGCAGCCAGCTTTCAGGCAGGTGGCTTCGCTTTCATCTCACCCCCTGCATGCATCGCACAACTAGATATTTTTACAATGCTAGGAATTTCCCAAGGTATTGGCCCAGTGTGGTACGGCCCAAAACAAAAATTTAATATATATATATATATATATATATATATATATATATATATTTTGCACATGAATACAAGGGTTTATCTCAGACCAGCAGGGATTCTCATCCACGCTCTCAACTCTGCACTCAATGATTTAGGACGTACTAACCGTCTTAAAGTTTCCTATCAAAATTATGGGTCATTTGTGCACTGTTCCCGTCAATTTTTGACTTTTTAAATTTTCCCAAGCAATTCTAACCCTTTTTCCCCCCCACCTCTATTTTCCCTTTCCATCCTCCTTTTCACCCCCAGCATCCATCAAACCTCTCCAACCCCAAAATCCCAGACGTCACCAGTAATATGGTGCTAACACCTGAAATAAACATGAATAAAATAAAAAAAAAATCTGGGGAAAGCTATCAAATGGCTTGTTGAAATGAAAAAAACTGTAAATAGTGAACACGCTGGCAGTGAAGGAAAAAGGGGGAGCATGATAACATCCTTTAAAATACTGATAGCAAAATTTGCTGAGAACATGACAAAAATTAATTCTTTCCCAAAAAGTGGTTGGCTGATGGAAGGGATGTAAGAGGGTGTAGTAAGTAATGAAACCGGGAAATTATATGACACAAAACTAAAATGGAACACCCCCAGTTTTGTTCTGCTAATATTTTAAACACCTTTTTAATCTCTCTCTCTCACACACAAAACTCGGATCACTGAGCCCAGACACTCTAAACAATTGGAAACTTCCTTAAAAGATCTTCGGGAAAACAGATCAATATCATTTACACGGGGTTTTTTTTGATTTGCTAATAATAACTGAGTATTGAAGTTTTTGGAGGGGGAAGGGGGAAGGTGGTCATCCCGGCACTAGTGTTCCTTCTGATGGTGTGGCCAGGGGGTGGTCATACCAGGCACTAGTGTTCCTTCTGATGGGTTTGGGTGGGTGTGGCCAACCACACTCAAGGAAACTCGTATACCTCTGCTTCTGATCGCTGAGGGAAAAGATGGGGGGGGGAAAAGAGAGAGAGAGAGAGAGAGAGAGAGAGAGAGAGAAAGAAAGGGAGGGAGGGGCCCAAGTTTTTCCATCCCGTGATAGTGTCATGTTACCGACTCACTAATATTAATACACGTCTGTCACCCTTCCCCTAAGATCCTGACCACGAGATAAGTCTAAATAAAAACAATAATTATACACCATTTCTCAAAAAATCTTTCTTGAGACAGGGAAGGATAATTTGGGGGGGGCGGGGGAAAGGGTTTATGGGGGGGGGGAAGGAGGGGGGAGGGAGGGAGGGGGCAAAGGGAAGGGGGAAACTATAAATCTCTGGGGTTTTTGTTCTTCAGAGTCATCGACGTAAATCATAAGTTTCCCCCCCCAGATTAAAAAATCTTTTTTTTTAGCAAAATCAACTTTATTGCATATTTATATGAAACTCTAAACCCGTAACTGTCATTCTTCGGCCTTAAGAATTTCATCAATGAACACCTGTGATATACCGGTGACAGGTTTCGTGGATCCTTTTACCCCTGGCAGCCTGGCTTGGGGCCAGGCTTGTTTATGTTTACGACCAACTGAAGTGCTGTTACGGCCGCTGGTCCTCATAACCATCACAGCCTGATTGATCTAGCACTTACAGGTAGCGGTCAGTTTCCTCTGGAAAACCTCTACATTTATTCCAGTAATGTTTCTGATATCTGCTGGTAGGAAGTTGGAACCCTGAGCCACGGATGTTCTTTAGTGTCGTTAGTTGTGCCCATGGCACCTACTTTTGGTATTTTTTGCACTTCCAACCTATTTCACACTCCATGAAGTTATGGTAGTGTGTAGGCAAGGAAAAGGCCCTCAGGTACCTTCCATGTATATATTAACAGGCATTTCTCTTCTAGAGGCTAAAAAATTTCCCCAGTATTTTTATATGTTTAGAGATTGTAAGAAAAGGTAAAACGGTCTTAAACATACTCCTGCCGTAGTTTTAATATTTGTTCTAAGAACAAAACAATATTCCAGACTTGAGAGCACAAGTGATTTGAGCAGTGTCATCGCTGGTGTGACTTCTCTTGTTTGGAAGGTTCTTGTTATCTCCCCTGTCATTTATCTGGCCTTTGCTGCATTTGCTTAAGGGGTATTCAAACGATAGGCCATTGTTCTATGTTTTTTGCAACACGTGACCGTTCTGAGTCCATCTTTCTTTCTGTATCTCAGCAGTTGAGTTTGTCCTAACTAAACCTTTTTATTATTTTCCTTTGCCCATCGAAAACTTGGTTGTTTTTTGTGAATTTGTCTGTCTTCTGAAAACTTTTATGGTTTTGTTGTCATTTGCAATAGATGATGCGAAATATAACAATGATAAACAAAAAGAAAAGACCCTTTTAATGAACTTTTTACTTTACTAATACAAGATTTTGTTCAATTTACCCACTCTGTGTTGTGTTGGAAATATGAATATCCATTTACTTATTTTTCCTGTTATATCTATTAACCTCATTTGATGGGCTATCACTCCATGGTCGCATCTGCCAAATGTCTTTGCAAAACCCGTGTGGATTTTATTTCCCTTCAAAGCCTCAGTGATTTACTCATAATAATTTAATAGTTATGGCAATAAAAATCTTTCTGCTTTAAATCCATGTTGGCTTAGGTTGTGAGGCCATATGCTTTCTCATAAAAATAAGTTGGCGTCTCAGCACCTTTTCAAAGACATTTATAACGTGCGGTGTTAGTCCTTTTGGTCTGCTATTTCGTTGCCAACGCTCTGCTGCTTCCTTTGTGAAGTGGGGCTACGTCTGCTTTTTTTTAAGGCCTCTGGGATTTTAGCAAACCTAAGCTCCTTCTCTAAAGGACACTGAGCACTTGTGCTGAATTTTGCATTTGTTTATAGATACAGAATACCGGGAATGGCTCAGGTGTTGCGTGTATGGTCATGTAGTCCATTAGTCTATCGAAGTTTGAATGTTTTGTTCTGTTAAAATATGTAATTCGTACTGCGCGCGTAATTAATGAAGTCATTATTTTTTTTCTCTTTTTTTTCCCCGGGTTGCATCTTCTCTTGTTACCGCCTCCTTGATAAGAACTATAGCAAGCATGGTGAGTTAGGTGTAATTTAAAAACTGGGCATATATCTGCACCCCAAACGGGTTTTTTGCCATCCTAATGTCACTAAATTTAAACCCCAAATGATACTGACTTGACTCTTTGATCATTACCGATTTTCTGTCATCACTGAAGACACTTGATTCACATAATGATTAACATCATGTTCTGCTGAAGCCCAGTACACTGTAGATATTCAAATATCAGACAAATGTAATTAATATACGACTGTTATGGATTCCCTCAAACATTGCATAACTCCCACATGATATTGATACCAAATTAGTTAAAGTAACTTGAAGTAAAAAAAAGAGTATAACTTGGGTATATCAGTATATCTCAGGAGAGACGTAAATAATGAATCTGAATGTCACTGAAATCTACTTAAAACCTGAAATATCTATCACTACTATGATAACATGAAAGTAGATAAAAATATTTACGGGAATTTGGAATGTGAACAGAGTGACTGATGCGGTTTTCTAGGCTTGGGCCTGGTTACAAGTACTTCTGGCAGTTTGACAACCGCCGATGATCCCAAAATAAGTGCAATGTGGGCAGCCTTACGGTCACTTTGTGAACGTTATATGCCCCGACTGTCCACTCACGAGGAATATAGAGATGGACAGTATTAATTACCCATGTGATATGTCAAGGTATTTTATTAATGAAAGCAAATTCCCCCCATATTAAGTAACTAACCTGTTATATCTAAAAATCTTGCCTACCGTCCACAGGACAGAAAAAAGGGCGCGCGATAAACTAAAAATACATTAGTTTATCAACCTATTTTTATAGCTATGCTACAGTCTCCAGCTGACAATTCACATCTTCCCAGTAATCTCTCTCTCCCCCCCGGGCCTCAAGACAAGGCGCACATTAAAGACTTTCAACTTCTCCAACTGAATACTTCCCTCAAGGCAAAAAATAATCAGGCTTAATTAGCAATCTATCCATTAAATTAGATTAGTTGACAGGAGGCAATGAGGAGGACAGGGGAGAAGGGGGAAAAAGATAATCAAAAGGGGGGGGGGTAATTTTCATATTTGCCAGGGGTCCCGCTTACTGGCATTCATTAACAATATTTGTAATGATGAGTATTTAATACTAATAATAATAGAAATTTGATGATCGAGAGGGTGGTGATAAAACTACAAAAAAACAGCGAAACAACACCACCACCCCACCAAAAAAATAATAATAATGATAATAACAATTATGGCGGTGGCGTTCTTTTTGGTTCCCCCAAAGGGAATTTTAAAAGTGGTTGCCAATTTTTTTTTTTATTTTCTTTCTTCCCCCCAAATTTTCATTTGCATTTCATTCATTATCCGGGGGCTCACCGTTTTCCCAGTTTCCCAACGCTAGTAAAAATCAGCAAGTGTCCTGTGATCCTTAAAAAGAAAGCTTACATCTAGGTGAAATTTTGGAAAAATTTAAAAAAATTATAGTTCCTTTGTAAAAAGGGAAAGGCAGTAGAATCTACCAAAAAAAACATCCCCCAACATCGCGCATCGTAAGTCCTAAAAAAGGGTAATGAGACCCCAAATTACAAATTTCACGGAACAGAAAAAACCCCTGCACAACCAACCCCAGCAAGGTTTTAAAAAGTATGGAAGATCGGGGATAGTCACTACTATTAAACAACTACCCAAAAAATTATTAAGGCGCGGGAAAAAAACCAAACGCAGATGTGGTGTACATGGATATCACCAAGACATCCGACAAATGGGATGATGGAGTGATTGCACAAAAAAATGAAGGAGACAGATATAAAGGGAAAAGCAAGAAAAATGGATATTCAATTTTCTGATTTTTAACAATTAATGATAATAAACAGGGGAAAAACCCGGGATTAGCAATTACAAAGTCCCAAAATAATGGGGAAGTAACTGACAAGGTAAAAAAAGGAAGGGGAAATGTTTCGGGGGGGGGAAAATAAAAAACAAAAGGACACAATTGGAGGCAGAAAACCCCAGATAAAATCACAGAAACGTTAGGAAGTATTTCTTCAGCATTAGAGTAGTCAGAAAGTGGAACGGGGCTGGATAGGGGAAGTGGTAGAGGCAGGACCCATACATGCTTGAGGCCAGGGGGTGGACCTAGTAATGACCAGAAAAGCGGCAGGGACCAGGAGCTGGGGGCGCCCCTAAGTGACATATAGATAAATACACACACACACACACAAAACAAAAGTCATGGTACGTGACGGAGGTGTCAAAAAGGGGGCACCTGTGACAAAGTGGGGTTCCACGGGTCAGCCCCTAGGACCTGTACTTTTTTTTGGGATATGTGAATGACATAACGGAAGGGATAGACTCAGAAGTGTCCCTGTTTGCAGATGATGTGAAGTTAATGGAAGAATTAAATCAGTCGGGGGTTTAGGCAGGACTACAAAGAGACCTGGACAGGCTCAAGCCTGGCCCCGTCTGGCTTGAATTTAACCCTGCCAAATGAAAAGTCATAAAAGATCGGGGAAGGGCAAAAACCGCAGACAGAGTATAGTCTAGGTGGCAAGACTGCAAACATCACTCAAGGAAAAGATCTTGGGGTGAGTTTTAATACCGAGCACATCCCCCAAAGGCCCACATTAATCAAAATAACTGCTGCAGCATACGGGCGGCTGGCAAACCTAAGAATAGCGTTCCAATCCTCACTAAATCGTTCAAGACTCTTATCCAGATACGTCAGGCCCATACTGGAGTATCAGCACAAGTTTGGAACCCACACCTGGTCAAGCACGTCAAAAAATTTAGAGAAAGTGCAAGGTTTGCAACAAGACTAGTCCCAGAGCAAAGGGGGATTGTCCTACAAAAAAAGGGGTTAAAAGGGGAAATCGGCCTGACGACACTAGAGGACAGGGGGGTTTGGGGGGGAACATGAAACGACATATAAAATACTGCGAGGAATAGATAATTTAACAGGGACAAGATGTTCCAAAAGGGGGGCACAGAAAAAAGGGGGCACAATTGGAAATTGGGGAAAACTCCTTAAAAGGGCAAAGATGTTAGGAAGTTTTTTTTCAGTCAAAAGTTGTCAGGAAGTGGAATAGCCTAGAAAGTGACGTAGTGGGGGGAACCATAAAATTTTTTAAAGGGGGGTTTTATAAAGCTCATGGGCAGGGAGGAGAGGACCCGGTAGCAACCCAGTGAAGAGGGGGGGCCAGGAGCTATGACTCGACCCCCGCAACCCAAAAAAGGTGAGTACACACACACAGCGCGCGCGCGCACCAAAACACCTGCCAGGTGAGGGCATCCTTCACATTGGTGACATTTAACGTGAACTTGCTTTCAAGGGGTTGGCCCAGCCTATTCTATTCCCAAAATTTTTTGATAATCGCCTAATAATTGGATGAAGGGGAAACCCCCCGCACCGCCAGAACCAATTACCTGAATTAGAAAATAAGGTTAGGGGGCGTTTGTGGTCAAGTTGGTAACCACATTTTCTGTCCCGGGGTGTGTGTGTGTGTGTGTGGTGTGTGTCTCACTCAATTTGGTTGCAGGGTCAATCAGGGTCCTGGCCCCCCCTTCAAAAGGGCACTACTAGGTCCATCCCCCTTATGAGCTTTTTTAAAACATGTGGATCCTCCCCCTTCACCCTTTCAGCTAACCTTCCCGAAACCCCTTCGGGCTTCCTAACATCCTGTGACTCATCTGGGGTTTTTAACCCCGTGCCCTGTGTCCCATCTCTGGGCATTCTCCCTATCAACCTTGTCAACCCTCAGTTTTTTAAAATGTTGTTTTCATGTTGTTCCCCTCCTGTCCTCCAGTGTTTCCGGGGTTTAGATTCCCAAGCCCCCCCTCGTAGGACAGCCCAAACCCTCAGCTTCAGGACTGTTTGTTTCCGAACTCTCCCAAATTTTCTGACGTGTTTTTTTGGTGTGGTTCCCCGGTACTGCATTAAAACCTGACGTAAACAATACAGTGTCGTGAAAGATTCCTTACTTAGATTCGAAACTTTATTCTCAGGTTTCCCCGGGGCCTATGTGCACAATTTTTGATTGCGCCTCAAGGTGCTTTGGGATGATTACCCAAAATCCCCCTTTTGGGGGAATTTTCATCCCCTGATCTTTTTTGGCTGCTCCGTCTGCGGGCTCCTTCCCTTTCCCCCAAAAATTACCTTTGCATTTTTGGGGGGTTTAAAATCCAGGAGCCATTTGTCAGACCAGGCTTGCAGCCTGCCCCGATAAAAACCCTTTTAAAGGGTTACCTGATCCTCGTCGCCCTTTTATTCGCTTCTTGGTTTTCCCTCCTCTGCGAACACGAACACCTCTGACTCTATCCTTTCCCTCCTTTTCATTCATATATACAAAAAGCACCGGACCCCCGGGCTGACCTTGTGGGGGAACCCCCTCGATCATGCCCCTCCCCCCCTCGTCTCATCCGACACCCCTTGTTTCCTTCCTGTCAAGTATTCCTGGATCCCCTGCAGTACTTTTTCCTATTCCTGCCTGCTCCTCTAGCTTTTCAACTAGTCCTTGTATTTGGGACTGTGTCGAAAGCCTTAAAGTCCAAAAAAGATGTAAAACTACCTATCCCTCTCTCTCGTGTCTTACTTCTTTTACCTTTCCATAGAACTCCCAATAGGTTTGCGATGCAGGATTTCCCTTCCCTGAAGCCGTGCTGTTGTCATGTATTAGTCCATTCCTTTCTAGGTGCTCCACCATTCTTCTCCATAACTTTACATACATGTCAGCGACGGTGCTCTGTAATTTAATGTACTTTTTGTATACTTTCAAAAAATCAAAACTATATTTGGTGTTTTCCCCACACCTCAGGCAGTTCCCCTGTTTCGATAGATTTATTGAAGATTGTTGTTAGTGGCATCACGATGCATCTCCCCCCTCTTTCACCCCCAAGGAAAAAATATTATCTGGGCCCACCGCCTTCGAGGTATCTAGTTTCCCTACCCAGTTTCTTCACCTACTTCTCGGTTGTGTGCAGTGTGTCCAGCATTTGCAGGTGCACCCTACCACCTCATTTTGCTGGAAGCCTCTCTGTCCCCACTGTGAATACCTCTCTGAATGCGAGCTGAGCTCTTCCCCTTCCTGGTCTTTTCCCTGTGGGGCTCCCCTCCTTCCTCAGTCTGATTACCTGGTCCTTGACTGTTGTTTTTCCTCCTGATGTGGCTGTATAATGATTGTGGGCCCAGATCACAACATAATAGAGGCCCAGACATGCATGCGGGGAGGCCCCAGATCAACAAAATGTGATCACCCAAGGGAGCCTTCTCCAAATTCAACTTCAATAACAAAAAAACAAAAAAGGTGGGACCAAGAAAACCAAACCCCCTAAATTATATAAACTGGGAAGATAGCCTAAGCATCAGGGCCCCCTAACCTATGTCTAGAACAAATTAACTCTGGGCACTTGAGGTTTGCTAAAGGAAAAAATTCCCTTAAGGAAAAGGAGAAGATGCAAACAAAAAAGAGGGGGCCCCCCCTATACAGGCGAAGGCAAAGAATAACGGGCAAGCTAAGCCCCAATATATCTGAAATACAAAGGGGAGACACTAGTCAGAGAAATAGCAAACATAAATTTTAAAAACAAAAAAGGAATCTTACAGGAATCAAGAAACGCGGGAAGAACTAAAAGCCATAAATGAAATTGAAAAAAACCCCAAAAGTATTTTTTTTTCTTATGCAAAATCAAAGTCAGAACAACAACCGTTTGGGCCCCTACTTAAACGGATGGGTCCTACACAGATGACAGCAAGGAAATGAGTGGGGTTCCAAGTCCCAGTATGACTCAGTTTTAGTGAGCCGCTAACCAGACTGAAAAACGAAGACCTAAATGAATTTTTATGAAGTGCCACAGAACTTGAGAGACGCATGCCTATCTGACATCACCCTGACGCCAAATGACTTCGAAAAAGGGAATAAATGACATGCCCATGCACTCCGCTCCAGGCCCAGACTCTTGGAACTCCGTGTTCATCAAGAACTGCAAGCCCTATCATGCTTTAACATCCTATGGAGGGGGGGCATGGACACTGGGGCGTCCCGGATTACTAAAAACAACAGACTAGCCCCACCCCAAAAGGGGGCAGTAAAGCAATAGCAAGAACTACCCGACCAATAAGCTAACGTCCCATATCTTTAAAAAAATTTTTAAAGGGTTCAAAAAAGCAAGATCCCTCATCTTGATCCCCTCAATTGCAAAAACCCCCGGGCAGCATAGGTTTAGAGCAGGTCGCTCCTGTCTGTCCCAACTCTGGACCACTACGACAAGGTCCTGGATGCTCTAGAAGACAAACAGAATGCAGATGTTTTATACCAAAACTTTGCAAAGCCTTTGACAAAATGTGACCATGGTGTAATAGCACACAAAATGCGTGATAAAGGAATAACGGAAAAGTTGGTAGATGGATCTATAATTTCCTAACAAATAGAACACAAGAGTAAATAGTCAAAAGAGTAAAGTCTGGGGCAGTTACTGTGAAAAGCTCTGTTCCATAAGGCACAGTACTCCTCCCATCCTGTTCCTCATCCTCATTTTCGGACATAGACAGGGAAAAAGCCACAGTGTTGTGTCTTCCTTTGCAGATGACACCCCAATCTGTATGACAGTGTCCACCGTTGAAACACTGCCCAAAACTCCAAAGATATAAACCAAATCTTTAAAAAGGGCTGCCGAAAACAAATGAAGTTCAATGATGAGAAATTTCAATTCCAGATACGGAAAACGTGAGGGGAAAATTAAAAAACTCATCCCCCGGGGGACAAAACTAATTCCAACCACACAATAGAGCGAAAAAATAATGTCAAATACCTGGGAGTGATCATGTCAGAGGATCTCACCTTCAAGGACCATAACACCGTAGCAATCATCTGCTAGAAAAATGACAGGATGGATAATGAGAATCTTCAAAACCTGGGATGCCAAGCCCATGTTGACACTTACAGATCCGCCCCTTTTTCTATCTGGGGTGGAATATTGCTGCACACTAACTGCACCTTTCAAGGCAGGTGCTGACCCGGGAAAAAACCCGAGAACCTTTCACGGCCCCGCATAACTGCGAAAACCCCCCCAATTACTGGGGGAAAAATTGAAGTTCCCAAACCTACTCTCTAGAACGGGCGGGGGAGATACATTATTATATACACGTGGAAAATTCTCGAGGGATTAGTACCAAACTTGCCCCATAATCACTCCCCACGAAAGCAAAGACTCGGCGGGCGATGAAACATCCCCAATGAAGAGCAGGGGTGCCACTAGCACGTTGAGGGCAAACAATAAGTGTCAGGGGCCCAAGATTGTTCAACTGCCTCCCCAGCATACATCAGGGGATTACCAACAAACCCCTGGCTGTCTTCAAGCAGGCACTGGACAGGCACCAAAAAGTGGGTACCGACCAGCCAGGCTGTGGTTCGTACGTTGGACTGCGTGGCCAGCAGTAACAGCCTGGTTGATCAGGCTCTAGTCCAACATGAGGCCTGGTCACAGACCGGGCCGCAGGGGCGTTGACCCCTGGAATTCTCCAGGTAAACTCCAGGTAATGCTATGTCATTCTCGTATTGACCTGAGCCTCTCCCTTCCAACCATATTAATTTCTGGCTTTTTCGGCTCCAACTTCCTTTTTTCCCGGGGGTCCTTTGCCTTCTATACTTTCCAAACTCTAGTACACTTGGCTTGCCCTCCACACACTGGTAAACCATGGTTCCTCTGGTCTTTCCGTTGTT
Organism: Cherax destructor; assembly: GCA_009830355.1. NCBI lineage: Eukaryota > Metazoa > Arthropoda > Malacostraca > Decapoda > Parastacidae > Cherax > Cherax destructor. The sequence goes on along the minus strand of WNWK01002012.1, from coordinate 224,376 downwards.
TCTGTTGACCCTTGGTGTGTGTGTGTACTCACCTAGTTGTGGTTGCAGGGGTCGAGTCATAGCTCCTGTGTGTGTGTGTGTGTGTGTGTGTGTGTGTGTGTGTGTGTGTGTGTGTGTGAATGTTATGGAAGTGTCAGAAATTAGTATGGAAGGCAATGTGAGCGTCATTATGTGGAGGAAGCATGGGTATCATTACGTGGAGGCAGTGTGGTGTCATTACGTGGGAGGCAGCTAGGTGTCACTACATGGAAGCAGCGTTGTTGTCACTACATGGGAGGCAGCGTTGTTGTCACTTCGTGAGAAGCGCAGGTGTCACTACATGGGGAGGCAGCGTAAGTGTCACTACGTGGGAGACAGCGTGGGTGTCACTACGTGGGAGGCAGCGTGGGTGTCACTACGTGGGAGGCAGCGTGGGTGTCATTACGTTGGAGGCAGCGTAGGTGTCATTACGCTGGAGGCAGCGTAGATGTCATTACGTGGGAGGCGCGTAGGTGTCATTACGCTGGAGGCGCGTAGTGTCATTACGCTGGAGCAGCGTGGGTGTCACTACGTGGAGGCAGCGTGGGTGTCACTACGTGGGAGGCGCGTGGGTGTCATTACGCTGGAGGCAGCGTAGGTGTCATTACGTGGGAGCAGCGTAGTTGTCATTACGCTGGAGGCGCGTAGGTGTCATTACGCTGGAGGCACCAGTAGGTGTCTACGCTAGGCACCGTAGGTGTCATTACGTGGGAGGCAGCGTGGGTGTCACTACGTGGGAGGGAGCGTAGGTGTCTACGCTGGAGGCAGTGTAGGTGTCACTACGTGGGAGGCAGCGTGGTGTCATTACGCTGGAGGCAGCGTAGGTGTTATTACGTTTTAGGCAGCGTAGGTGTCATTACGTGAGAGGCAGCGTAGGTGTCATTACGTGGGAGGCAGCGTAGGTGTCATTACGCGGGAGGCAGCGTAGGTGTCACTACACAGGTTGGAACAGCCTCTCACCTGCCTGTTAGATTACACCAAGAACAGTAACCGCACTTAAAGTTGACAATTAGGTCTCACACAGGGAATAACCACCAACTGTCCTTACAACAACCATGGCACTATATTATATTACAATTACATTTACAAGAAGACTGCTGTGTGTATTCACTTGTAATGTGCGAGACAATGTCTGGTGTTAGTTGCATACACCAGTGTACAGTAGGTCACCACTTATACCAGTGTACAGTAGGTCCCACTTATCCAGTGTACTGCAGGTCACCACTTATACACTGACGAATAACTCAGGGATGAGTAAACTCCATAAATTTAGTAGATATAGAGTGTCATCCACGGGACCATCATTCAAACTCCGCGTGATCAACACTACCAGCCCGTGCTAGACAGCTCTAACTCTCACCCTCCACACCCACTTATACACTCATCCATCCTATATTTAAAGCTACCCAAAGTCCTCGCCTCAATGACGCTACCTGAGAGTTGTTCTACTCCTCTACAAATCTTCTACCAAACCAATACTACCCTATATCCTTTCTAAATCTAAATCTGTCAATCTTAAATCCATTGCTCAGAGTTTTGTTTTGCTTTGACACTTTCAGCACATTATTTATATACCTTTATTTATTCCTAGTTTCCATTTGTACACTCTAATCATATCCCTAATTCTAAGTCTTTCCAGAGTATATAAATTCAACACCTTTGCGTATCTTCGTAAGAAAGATTTCTGATACATGGGATCAACTGTCATCCTTCTCTGTATAATTTCCAGCGCATTTATGTCCATTCTATAACATGGAGACCAGAACTGAGCAGCGTAATCTGAGACTTACAAGGTATATAAACTTAAAAGTATAACTTGCACCTCTATTATTTACACTTCTTTATATAAAGCAGAGAATCCACTTAGCTTTCTTGCAAACACTTTTACACTGTAGACTTGGTTTAAATTTCTACTAACCAAAAAGCTTAAATCATTTTCACACTCTTTCAGTAAGCTCTGCACTTTTAAGCTTATAGGTAACATAGTTATTTCAGGATTAACATTACGTTTGTTCACTGAAATCCATCTGCGACCACATCAACGTCTCCGGGTCATCTGAAGCATTATTACGGTGTTTCATCGGACATTATATGACGGTCTACTTGGGTGTCATCATCAAGCACGTCAATATTTATCCCCTTATTTATGTCGCTTATGTAGGTTATGTCAAGGATCCTGTGGCACACCACTCACAACAGGTCCCTATACTGATTTCTTCTCGTTTATACACAAATTGTATCCAATGTGTCAGCTATGACTCGATCCAGGTGATTTTCTATACCATGTGCGGCTACTTTTTTTCCCAAGTCTCCTGTGTGGAACTCTCTCAAAGGCCTTACTAAAGTCCATATTCACAATATCGTATTCTTTATCTTGGTCTACTGACTTGAATACTATGCTGAAAAAGCTAGAGTAAATCCGTAAGGCAAGAACGCTTCTTTGTAAAGTGGTTTCAGTTGTATCTAGGTCTACTGATTCCATCAACTTCCCATAGTTAAGGTTAGGCTGACTGGTCTAAAATCTGAAGCTAAGGCCTATCTCCCTCCTTGTAAATAGGTATCACATTTGCCATTTTCCACTTCTCCGGTACGATATCTGTTTGTAGTGATTTGTTTGCTAAATTCCTCATATATTACTTCAGAACTCTTGAAAGTAACTCGTCAAGGCAGATACCAAGAAAAAATTTTTACTCGTTCAATTTCTCTTTTCCTTTATTTATTTTTCCCACGTTTTCTCTTAATTATCTCCCTTTCTACCCAGTCTACTCTCACCACCTGCAGCAGCAAAAATATCATTATTATTATTATTATTGTCCAGCATATCCTCATCAACGTCAGTATATAGCCCCTAAGCAAAATGTTAAATGTGAGAAATATAACACTGGAATGTGTGACTGCCACAATGGAATGAAAACGTAAGTGACTGTCTGCTGGGTCTGTCTGCTTTTATTGTTTACGTTGCAAAAACTTCTATCATCTGTATGTATTATTGCACTTATTGGCTTTGTGATGTTATAAATGGTACAATTGACTTTCAACATTACAAACTAACCTGACCTAATTTACCCTAACGTGACAACCTAGGATAAACTAACCTAATATAACGCAACATAACGTAACTTAACCTAACCTTATGTGGCCTGACCTGACAAAAGATCGTATGATGAGAAACTGACATTTGCCTCGTGAAGGGAAAGAGAGAAGAAACAGAAGAATGTTGAGAAGTAGAGAATGGAGAGACTATGATAAAGACCTCACCTTCTCATCACTAGGTAATATGACAGAACATGTTTGAGCACACAAGTGATTAGTTAGAAACGAGTCTCGTACAACAACAAAAAAGAGACGAGTAATAATATTAAGACTTGTCACCTACAAGAAGCATCTTTTTTTATTCTAATGCGATAGGAATGACAGTACGAGACAAGTCTCTGGTAAGACAGTGATGGGTGAGTGATGATGAAAGTCTTTCATTTTTTTCGGGTCACCCTGCGTCGGTGGGAAACGGCCGATGTATTAATAATAAAAAAAGTACGAACAAGACCGTGTATCTTCGTATATCTGCAGCGAAGTGAAAGAGCCACTGGTTATGAAACGTCACTGAATTAAGAGCCACTGGTTAGCGAAACGTCACTGAAGTGAAAGAGCCACTGGTTAGCGAAACGTCTTCATGTTTCACTAACCAGTGTCGGCATGTGTCACATCAGTGTTTCACGTGTCAAATTTCTCTTGAGAAAACAAAAAAAATAATCTTGGCAAACACGCACAACAAAATTCTAAATCAATTTCGCTTATTTATGTTACCCGCGTCAGTTTCTAAACACCGCAAAGATAGAAGAGTTGAAGTGACTGGCGAAACTTCCAAAGCGTTTCCCGAAAAGTGAGGATCCATTAAAATTTGGTTTAAAAATAGACTCTTCCGAAAAGTGAAGGTCCGTGAAAAGTTTGGTTTAAAAATAAACTAGGTCCGTGAAAAGTTTGGTTTAAATATAAACTCTGCCTCAATATATATCCAGCTCTGGTAAATCTCCCTCAACACATGTCCCGCCTTCGGGAAATGTCTCTTCCTTGAACACAAACGTTGCCTTCAGGAAGCTGATGAGAGGTGACGCTCACACTGAGGTCTCTGCAGGAAGAAGACTCTGGGAAGGGAGGGGGGAAGAAACGGAGGGAAGGAGGAAGGAAGGGAGGAATAGAGAGAGGAAGGCAGGAAGGGAGAGAGAGGGAGGGAGGAAAAGGAAGAAAGGGAAGGGGAGGGAGATGGAGGAAGGAGGGAAGAAAGGAAAGAAGGATAGAAGGGAGGAAGGGTTAAATTTAAAAAAAGTTGAAGAGTATAAAGAAGAGTGAGGAAAAGGGACAGCATAAGCTCATCCTAGCAGGCTCTGTCAATACCCAAAACACTCATAAATCTACTGCATATCTTTTATTTTTCTCGCCATTCTCTCTATCTCTCTCTCTCTCTCTTTTCTCCCCATCTCTACTCTTCCTTCATCCTCCCTGAGTGTCTTGCCAATATCTTTCCCTCAGCTCCCCATTGCCTTCCCTCCCCTCTTATTCCCTCCCCGCCCCGGCCCACCCCTCCCCCGGGGGTCGAGTCACCTGAAAACATTTCTTTGTCGTTGTCATCCACTAATAACATTTTTATGAGATTCATAGTAGGCAGGGGACAACACGGCTCCCTTTGAGGGCCCAAGTTATGCAATAAAAACCAGTCGTCAACACTTGACTGATTTTATGACTGAAAAAAAAAAAATCTATTAAAAAAATACTGAAATATGAAGAAAAACATTTTGGCTGACTGATTAATATTTCCTGCATTGAAATTTATAGGGGAAAACTCACATTATTACAACACAATCACTGAGCATTATCCCAAAACCTTAGAATAATTTACAATTCTCTCTCTCTCATTTCCACGCAGCCTTGGTTGTGTGCGGGTGTATTGAGAGACCTCTGGTGGCCGACTTGTGAGATTTTTTTCACAGCCATGACGGGGGGGATACAGGCGCGCGTAAACACCATTGGAATTGAAGTACTTCAGGGAGCGGTTTATCCGTCAAACGTGGACGTTGTCTTCGGCTATACTTCGAGATTCTCTGGTGTGGACCACTCAGAATGCAGGGATAGCCCAAGGCACGACGGATCTTCGTGAAATTTGCATGTACAGGCGCGTATACCAGAGTTGTGGATAAATATCAGGACAAGCGCTGGTAGGGAATGCAAGGACTGGAGGGATGTGTAAGGGACGTTTGGCAACTTACAAATGGATAAAGTTGCGAAACGTTCCATTTGAAGCTGGGAAAGTGACATACAGGAAATGATGAAGATGTATGGGATTGTCCATGCTGTTACTGTTGGTAGATGGATGAATGGTCTTTACGCTGGTATGTTGGAAGGCACATATTCGGTAAAAATGACATTAAGGAATCCCATACCCTCCTTTATCTTAATGCATGGTTTTCATCTCAGGTATATGTTACCTATGTTGGACAGGTGCGTACCTGCCAGGTTGTGTGGGCAGGCAGGGCACCTGGCGGTTGACTGTCAACGTAAAGGCCTGAGGAGGTAGCGTCGGGAAGGAGAATATACTACGGACGAATGAAGAGGTGCAACAGGACAGAAGAATTGGCAAGGAAACAAGGAGATGGTGTGAAGGAGGCATGGTACGACAGGTATGGAGCGAGGAGGTGGAGCAGGAGGAAGAGTACAGGGAGAGGTGGACAGGGTGCAGCCTGCAGAATCTGTGGTGACTGGTGTAACGTCTATGGACGAGAGTCAGAGGATGTACGGAGGAGGCTGAGATCTTGGAGGATCTGAATGAGTTCATTCGAGGTGGTCCTTTGTCACTTGAGAAGTGGCAGGGATGGGATGGGGAGAATCAAATTGATGTCAATGACGGCACTGAAGGACGAAGTGAAGTCCTGGGGAAGACAGGACATCAAGTTGAGGTTCAGGGTACAGTGTCAGTAGTGGTAGCAGAAATACATAGGAGAAGAGTATGGAAGTAAGTGGAGACAAAGGGAATCAAGGAAAAGGCCAGGGAAGAATCTGAGGATGACCTATTAGCTGCTGCACAAAGGCCTGGTAAGAAGGTGTGGGCGGATGTGGTGCAGGGAAAAGGAAGTAGAGTGAAGGTAATGGTGATAGAAAGGATATAAAGGGTGATGGGAGGATTAAGGAGGTTGGAAGGAGCAACACAGGAAAACTAGATAAAGAGTACTGAAGCAGAAGGAAAACCCCAGCCCTTCACTTTAGGTGTGTAACGATGAATGTTAATGGCCTCAGGAATGAGTCAAACGTAAATGGGTTGAAGTAACATTGAAGAGGATGAGAGTAGATGTGATATTTTTCCAAGAACACAATTATCAAATAGGATCGGAACTGGTAGTTAAGGGGTATAGGGTTTTGCGTGTGACGCAGGGGCTTTCAAGGGTGGGGTGATGGTGGGTATTAGAGAGTCCAGTCCTTTTACCTTGTCATCATGGGAGCATGTGGGAAGTCAGTGGTAAGGGTGAACGGGGAGTGGGGTGGGGTACAAGTAAGTTTCCTTGGGGTATATATGCCGGCTGTTGCTAATAGGAGTATCAAGGATGATTTTGTTAATAACGAGTTGACGTATGCTTTCAGAGGATTGCCCAAGTAGCGATTATACTGGGGATTGGAATAGTGTGATTCGGATTAGGGATGTGGAGCCCCGAAGGAGGGGTTTTGGGGTCTCTAAAGGATGTATTAGGGGGCGTGGGGGTGGTGGATGTGGTGGGGAAGGATGAGTTGGTAGAATATACTTTCTTAAGGAATAATTATGCGGCAAGACTGGATCGAATATACGTGACAAGGTCGGTGGATGTGCGAAAGGTGGAATGCTTTGATTTGGGTTTTTCAGATCACAGGGGTGTGTTATTTGAAGGAGGGTGGGAAAGGGTTGTGCATGTGTATAAGAAGTTTTGGTTTAATACGGGTTTATTGGAAAGGGAAGGGGGGAGGAGGCATTTGAGCAGTGGTGGGAAGGGTTGTGGGGGGATAGGGATAAAGTCAGTTGTTAAATGGTGGAATGAGACGGGGAAAGTGGAAATTAGAAAGTATTATGAGAGGTTGGCAGGGGAGAAATAGAGGTATAGGTATGGGTATCAGAGGTATTTGGAGGCTTTTAGGTGAGTGTCAGGGTGGGGATTGGAGGGAAAGAATTATGGTGAGTGGTAGGTTGAGGGCAAAGTTAAGGAAATACGGAGGAGAGATTTCATGGACTAAGGATTCGAAGTGGTATGGAAGAAGTTTTGTGGGGGAATAAAGTGTCAAAGGTAGTGTTAAGAAATTTTCAACGGCGAAGGAAAGGTATGTTGATAAATCATTGAAGGTGGAAGGGGGTGAGAGGGTATCAGGAGGGGAAAGGTACTGAGGACAACGGAGGGGATGGGGGAGTACGCAGAGGGTTGGTTTTGTAACAAATATGAAAAGGGAGACAGATGAGGAGGCTAAAGGTAGGATATTGAGGGATTGGGAAATTATTGGGTGAGGAAGAGAGGAAGGAATGTGAGGAAATTTTGGAGGAGGAGGTATGGGAGGCGGTGAGGGTTTGAGATTTGGGAGAATCGCCTGGCATAAGACGGGTTGCCGGGGAATGTATGTTAAGCATTGGCTTGGTTTTGAAGGGTGTCGTTAAAATGGTAAATGAACTGAAGGAGGGGAATATGGGTGAGTCGATGAGAACGGGGTTGTAGTACTAGTGGCGAAAGGGGTATCAGGAGGGGTTAGGTGATTATAGGGAATAGCATTATTGACTGCAGATTATAAAATATTTGCAAAGGTTTTAGCAAACAGGATCAAAGAGGGTTAGGGAATGTTGCATGAGGACATACGGGGTGCGGGACGGAGTATCAGAACGGGGCATAGACGTATAAAGCAGTTTATTGAGAATAGTCAGATGGGAGGAGTATTGGGGGTGGATTGGCAGAGGGCATATGATAGGGTGGACAGGGAAATGTTATTGGATATTTTGGGTAGGGAAGGGTTTGGGAGGTAGTTATAGGATGGGTTCGAACTTTGTATGGAGGGCTTTAGTTAGGGTGCAAATTATGGGAATGTGGGAAGAAAGGTGGAGATGAAGAAGGGTCTGCGGCAGATATGTCCGCTGTGAGATCCTTTTGCCTTATTACAGGATCCTTTTTATAGGTTGGTGGAGGAGGAGGTTTTACGGGAGGGTGACATGGAGGAGGATGCAGAGGGGGTATTGTTGGTTATGTAGATGATACTACAGTGTTGGTCAGGTCTGAGAAGCAGTTGAGAATGATCAATGAGTTGGTTGAAAAGTTTGGGAAGGCAACGGGAATGAGGGTGAATAAGGAAAAATCTAATTTATTGGAGGTAGGCAGTTGGTCGGGAACGTTGGAGAAACGGGAGGGATGGAGTTGTGTGAAAACTATAAAAATATGTGGGATAGTGTTCAGTGCTGATCCTTTGGTGGCTAGAGAGGTAAATTCAAGATTGGTAGTGGATGCTGCTATTGATAGGATGAAGGGATGGGGAATGAGAGAGGTAACTTTGTTGCAAAGGGTGGTAGTTATTAACGTTTTAGTGTATAGTAAATTGTGGTTTAGGGCGGTGGTATATCCTCTCTTAGAAGTGGATGTGCAGCGTTGTTGAAGTACGTGTTGAAGTTTGTATGGGGGAATGGGAGACATTGGATGTGTGGGGAAGTAGTGGAAACGAGGGTGAGGTGGGGGTTAGGGTTGGTCCCCTTGAGGTGTAGGTTAAGGAGTGTTTTTGTGAGGCATGAGTTTTTGATGAGGAGGAGGGGGACAGAACGTGGATTGGTGATGAAGTAGGTGCGAAGGTGGTGGGGAGGAAAGGATATATTGCTTTGTGAGGCTTTTTTACGAGGGTTATTGGTTATGAAGGAGCCGGAAGGTGTAGAGTGCCGTTTGGATAGGTTGGGGATGGAGAGAATGGAGATGCAAGGAGTGAGGTTTATCCTTTGTATGTTTGGGAAAGGAATTTGGGGGTGGTTAAAAAGTTGAAGGTGCACCCAAGGGTGAGGGAAACAGGGTATAGGTTTCTTCAGGGTATTTTGGCGTCCCGGGCCCAGCTTTATGTGATGGGGTTGAGTGGGGATGGTATTGCCGTAGGTGTGGGGAGTAGATACAGCTTATCACGCCATCTATTTTTTTGAGGGTTTGGAAGCAGTAAGGAAATGGTTTGGGAGTTTGAGGATGGTAGGTGGGAGGGGTATCCGTTTTGAGGGCTTTGAGTTTAGATTTGGGAGTTTCTCGGAAAGCATACGTAGAGGATGTCTTATTTGGTGTTGGATTTTATACATATATCTTGGGGTATGAGGACGTAGAGGGATGGTTCGAATAAGGGCTTTAGGGCGGGTTTTATAGGACAAAATGTAGGAATCGAAGTTTGTATAGTGGGTATGGAACAGGGCTTTTTAGTGGTTATCAAGAGATGACAGTGAATAGCATGTTGAGGGTGCCAAGGTGAAAGGACTGGTGTTGATTATGGTAGAAGTCACGGAGGTGAAATGGGTAGAGGTGGGTAGGAGGATAGTAATGTAGGTAGGAGGGGAGAGGGGGTGGGGGTTTGTGTTTTAAAGGATTGGGAGGGGGGTAGTAGCTGGGTATTCTAGGTTCAGCAATAGATCAGGGAATGGCGGGATTTTTCTGGTTCAGTGCTCTAGTCTGGAAATAAGATAATAAAAGTAGTGGTATTGTTCATAGAGACACAATATTAAATGCAGACATGCATATACGGGGCGACGATAAAATGTACATATATTAGGATGTGTTGCTTATATAAACCTATATCTGGGAAACTTAATTGTTAGGGATCCCATTTGAAGAGATTCTGTTCTTTAGTTCTGAGTAGTGCATTAAGTGGTAGGTCCTGATTGATGGGTTATGGTGTTTTCAAAATAATAACTCATAAGGATATGTCCGGCTATTGTATAATGTGAATGTCAATTTATGTAATTTTGTAGAGTTGAGGCGATGCTGATACTTATTGTGAAAAGGTTAATGATAACTCACTAGGTTTCTGTTGTAATTTCTAGGTTATGTTTTGCTGTGTATGTGTTTATTATATTTTGTTAGAACTTACAATTTTGTGCAGCATCTGATTGTATAACGTGTTAATTTTCTAGTGTGTTTTTCTATGTGTGCACCACGAACGTGTATTGTGGCAGATTTTTCGGTGTAGTTGTGTGACGTTGTGCTGTAGACATAGTGTTGTCTACGTAAGTGATAGCCAGATGATAATGTATTTTCTTTTGAGAAACTGTTGTCGTGTAACCTCTTGTTATGGGGTACAGTTTTTGTTGTGTGTTATGGTAAATCACCTGTTTTTCATAAAAAAACATAAGGTTTCTTATTCAGGTGTTTTTGGACCATGAATGTACGGTTTCATTGAATAGTTTTGTTTGTTTGTATAGACCCATTAAGAATAAGACAAGGTGTAGGTTTTGTTGAACATATTGTTATATTGTGTGCAGTTTGCACGGGTTGTTTTGGATATATTGATAGATATGTTTTTATGTTCTGTTTGTGGTTTTTAAATGGCCTGTTTTGTCCATGAGCATATATAGTTTATGTTTTTGTATATATTTGTCTTAAATAAAATTAAAAAAAAAAAAAATTCTCTCTCTCTCCCTCTCTCTCTCTCTCTCTTTCTCTTTCTCCCTCTCTCTCTCTCTTGATGTGTATGTATTGAGAGCTGTAGTGAATATACACTTGGAGAGGAGTGTATCTCTGTATGGATACACACGTGGTTTAATTTAATCCCCATATTCGAGACTGAACTATCCTTGTTTGGCGGTGCATGGTGACGTGCTGCCTGCATGACTGTACGTGCATGGTGACGTGCTGCCTGCATGACTGTACGTGCATGGTGACGTGCTGCCTGCATGACTGCACGTGCATGGTGACGTGCTGCCTGCATGACTGCACGTGCATGGTGACGTGCTGCCTGCATGACTGCACGTGCATGGTGACGTGCTGCCTGCATGACTGTACGTGCATGGTGACGTGCTGCCTGCATGACTGTACGTGCATGGTGACGTGCTGCCTGCATGACTGTACGTGCATGGTGACGTGCTGCCTGCATGACTGTACGTGCATGGTGACGTGCTGCCTGAATGACTGCACGTGCATGGTGACGTGCTGCCGGGCATGACTGTACGTGCATGGTGACGTGCTGCCTGAATGACTGTACGTGCATGGTGACGTGCTGCCTGCATGACTGTACGTGCATGGTGACGTGCTGCCTGAATGACTGACGTGCATGGTGACGTACTGCCTGAATGACTGTACGTGCATGGTGACGTGCTGCCTGATTGACTGTACTGCATGGTGACGTGCTGCCTGAATGACTGTACGTGCATGGTGACGTGCTGCCTGAATGACTGTACGTACATGGTGACGTGCTGCCTGATTGACTGTACGTGCATGGTGACGTGCTGCCTGAATGACTGTACGTGCATGGTGACGTGCTGCCTGAATGACTGTACGTGCATGGTGACGTGCTGCCTGATTGACTGCACGTGCATGGTGACGTGCTGCCTGATTGACTGCACGTGCATGGTGACGTGCTGCCTGATTGACTGTACGTGCATGGTGACGTGCTGCCTGCATGACAGTACGTGCATGGTGACGTGCTGCCTGAATGACTGTACGTGCATGGTGACGTGCTGCCTGAATGACTATACGTGCATGGTGACGTGCTGCCTGATTGACTGCACGCGCATGGTGACGTGCTGCCTGATTGACTGTACGTGCATGGTGACGTGCTGCCTGAATGACTGTACGTGCATGGTGACGTGCTGCCTGAATGACTGTACGTGCATGGTGACGTGCTGCCTGATTGACTGTACGTGCATGGTGACGTGCTGCCTGATTGACTGTACGTGCATGGTGACGTGCTGCCTGCATGACTGTACGTGCATGGTGACGTGCTGCCTGAATGACTGTACGTGCATGGTGACGTGCTGCCTGAATGACTGTACGTGCATGGTGACGTGCTGCCTGATTGACTGCACGTGCATGGTGACGTGCTGCCTGATTGACTGTACGTGCATGGTGACGTGCTGCCTGAATGACTGTACGTGCATGGTGACGTGCTGCCTGAATGACTGTACGTGCATGGTGACGTGCTGCCTGATTGACTGTACGTGCATGGTGACGTGCTGCCTGATTGACTGCACGTGCATGGTGACGTGCTGCCTGAATGACTGCACGTGCATGGTGACGTGCTGCCTGATTGACTGTACGTGCATGGTGACGTGCTGCCTGAATGACTGCACGTGCATGGTGACGTGCTGCCTGAATGACTGCACGTGCATGGTGACGTGCTGCCTGAATGACTGCACGTGCATGACTGCACGTGAATGACTGCACGTGAATGACTGCACGTGCATTTCTTTATGTCAAGGCTGAAACACGAGTGTGGAAAGTTGCCATGGTAAACAATACACATGACTACGTTTTATACTGAATTAATTCTTTGAAGGAAAATACTGTTCTGTTTGTTACGTTGTCCTATCAGCTGGGTATGAGAGAGAGAGAGAGAGAGAGAGAGAGAGAGAGAGAGAGAGAGAGAGAGAGAGAGAGAGAGAGAGAGAGAGAGAAGACAGACAGACAGAGACCGAGAATCCCATTTGTGAAGTATATTGAGATATGAGGCCGGAGTTATTTCCCTATTTTGTCCTATTGCGTTCCAACCATAGCTCATTCGTTATTGTGATTGTTTGTGTTTTAGTTGATGTTTTGTAGTGATTCTTATTGCTGTAGTGGTTGCTATTGTTGAAGTGGTTGTTATTGTTCTTGTGGTTGTTCATAGTTTCAACTTTCGTTACCTTTACTATCTTCATTATTACTATTGCTACATTACTATTTTTACGTTAATCATCAATAATATCAAGAATATAAACTTTTATCATCAATACTATCAGGAATATAAACTTTTATCATCAATACTATCAGGAATATAAACTTTTATCATCAATAACATCAGGGGTATTAACCTTTATCATCAATAATATGAAGTGTTAACTTTTATTCGTAATATAAGAAATATTAACTTTATCACTCATATCCTAAGTATTAACCCCTCTTCCCCTCCCCCCGAAATTAACCAATCACCTCTAGTTTATTGACCCTCTGTCTTCCCCTCTGAAATTAACCACCCTTCTCGATTATTACCCCCTCTATATAACCTTAACCCTCCCCTACCCCCAATATTCACCCCCATCCTCCGGACCTACCTCCCCCCAACCCCTTCCCTCCCACATTCTCCGACTTCCTCCCCAACCCCTTCCATTCCACACACCCCGACTTCCTCCCCAACCAAGTGCTTATAGTTCCTGGTTTATGACTCATCAGGAAAACTTTCTTATATTACAGAGAATGATGCAAAAACACAAATGGCTTTTAAAGTTCAACCATTACAGTAATCTTATGTGATGTGTGCGTGTGTGTATGAGAGAGAGAGAGAGAGAGAGAGAGAGAGAGAGAGAGAGAGAGAGAGAGAGAGCAGACAGACAGAGATAGAAGGGGGTAGTAGCAAGGTTGTGGGACATAATTTACCCACAAGTATGTTAACAAGGCATTATGTGCTGAACAAATCCTTCACACACGATGTTTCGCTCTTGATAAAGCTCTGCTTAGGGCGAAACATTTCGTTTTCTCCGCACTCAGCAGCGTCTGGTTACCAAAAGTAAAAATTCCACAATACCGTGGCTGGAACCATTCACCAAAAACCCGTCACCTAGAAGACAAACATTATGACGACGTTTCGGTCCACCATGGACCATTGTCAAGTCACAACTGGGGAGAGAAAAAGTGAAAATGGCCCTTACTGTATTGTCTTTTGCCCTTCTCTACTTTTCTTGCCCCAGTTGTAACTTGACAATGGTCCAGGAGAAAGTAAAACCACAGCATCGATAGTAAAAATTAAACCAGATGGTTCTCATTTAAATAAACCTCTCAAGGTTTTCTGGATGCCAGGGAGGAGTTCTTGACGCAAGGAAGTGAATCTCTTTCCCCGTGGATCTATCCTGATTGCCTTTCATTCTTCATGTGTTGTCTGTCCCCTACTGGTTTAGCGCTTCCCAATAATAATAATAGTGTGTGCCCACCCACAGGTTAAGTACGTGCTAAAATGTACTAACAAATCAAGAATAGGAAAACGCTGATTTTTGACGTTAATCTATCTAAATGTCAAACAAACGTTGAATTTCGACGTTGATTTGCCCAAGGTCGATAAAAACGTTTATTTCTGACGTTTATTTCTGTAAAATGCCCAACAAACGTTGATTTACCTAAATACCAGACATTCAACTAGTTAACTCCAGCCGACAGATGTTACACGGAGAACAACATCTCCACTTAGATAAGATTAGAGTAACTTAAGTGGACGTAATGAACCACCGAGGACGTCACCTCGTATCAACGTAGTTAACTAGGTTGTACACAACAGCTGTTCGTGACTTTCTGCACGCTCTTCAACTCTGGGAATAAAACGCTTTTGTTGACAGAAGAGAACAAGTGGAAAGAGAAAGTGAAATAGAGAGTAAGTGGAAAAAAGGCATGTGGAATAAAAGAGAGCATGTGGGAAAAAAGAGAGCATGTGGGAAAAAGAGAGCATGTAAAAGACAGCAAGTGGAAAAGAGTGAATGCAAAAAGAGAGCAAGCTGAAAATAGAAAGTGGAAAAAGTACTGAAAGAGAGATCAAGAGGAAAAAATATTGACAAAGAGAGCAAGAGGAAGAAGATATTAAATGTAAAAGAGAGCAAGCGAAAAAAAAGAGCAAGTGGAAAAGAGAGAAAGTAGGAAAAAGCAAGTGGAAATTAAATCTGTAAACACGAAAAGTAAGAAAACCAGAATAAGTGGAAAAAGAAAGTGGAAGAGAGAGGTGGAAACAAAGTAGGACATTGAAAGTGAAAAAAATAAAGAGGAAAAGAGAAAAAAGAGAAAGTGGACATAAAAAAATGTTAAAATAGTGGAACAGAAAGTGGAAAAAAGTGTAGAAAAAGTGTAGACGTGGAAAAAGAGTAAGTGGTAAACGAGAATCAGTAGGAAACGTAATAAACAAAGAACTCATAAAAATTACCGTAAACTGATATTAAGTGGCCAAGTTGAGAGCCATAATAGCAGACAGAATAGAATATTCAAGTCATTAACCCAGGAGGGTTAATAAGCCAGGATAACTCCAAAAAGCCACGTTGTTTGTGGCGTATTTCCATTGGAGCGTTTTGACTCTTCCCCAGAATGCAACCCAAATTCCAGCAATTAAAACCTGAAGACGACGTTTCGGTGCAGTCTCGAAAATTGTCAAGCGAGATAGATATAGAAGGTCTGAAGGAATTATTCTAGTGAAGGGGAGAAGGGAGATGGAGGTGGCGGCACAGTAGTAATATAGTAATAACAGCATAGTTGAAGTATAGTAGTAATAGCAGTAGCAATAGTAGTGATAGTAGCAATAGCAGTAGTAGTACTGGTGGTAGTAGTAGTGGTGGTAGTGATTGGTAGATAATTATAACATACATTCAGAAGAAACATATTAGTACGCATAACTGAAGCTTATAAAACAACTCTAGAAGTTGTCAGAGTTTCAATGTTGCACAAAATACCTACTAGTTGTGGCCCAAGATGTAAAACCCTTACGTTCTTGTTAATAATTGGATGAGTGTTGGACTTCCTTAGCATAGCTCAGTAGGCCTTCAACAATAATAATAATAATAAGAGCAGCAGCAGAAACAGCAGTAGCAGTAGTAACTGTGATATTTACGGAGAACTCTAACCGCAGGCCTTCTACAGTACCCTATTCGTACGTTGTTAGGGATAACGGGTGTGAGGATATAATAATAATCATAGGCCAATAAGCTTACTGTAGCCCCGTTTCTACGTTAGTATAAATATA
This sequence comes from Cherax destructor, assembly GCA_009830355.1. Classification (NCBI taxonomy): domain Eukaryota; kingdom Metazoa; phylum Arthropoda; class Malacostraca; order Decapoda; family Parastacidae; genus Cherax; species Cherax destructor. Next base: position 208,449 of record WNWK01002012.1, on the reverse strand, counting down.
TTAAAGATTATATTAATTTAATAACAACCTGATGATAAACTGCAGGTGGCCTGGAAAGCCGGTGGTACCAAAGTCGATACAAAAAAATCTGTGGTAATGTGAAGGTGTGGAGGTGGTGGGTGGCCAACCCTGCGGTCATCTGTGGCCAATGTGTAGCCCAAGCGTGAAACCTCCGCCCACAGGTGTGTTATGGAAGAGTTGAAAACTCTGGGAAATGTAGCCGAACTCTGAGGACATAGTATAAAACCCTCGGAATTGCCAGCAATGTGTGTTGACGCCAACTTTAAATCCTTGGGAAATGTAGCACGGCTGTGTGAACAGCCGAGGGAAATGTGCATTAAAATACTAGGAAATGCCTTAAAATGCTAGGAAACCCCTTTCAATACTAGGAAATCACTCAAAATTATAGAAGATTCCTTGTAATACTAGAAAATCACTTAAAATGTTAGGAAATCCCTTATTTTTTAACACTTTAACATGCCTGAAAATTCTGTAATATACTTAAAATGCCTTAAAATGACTGGAGATGATTACAAAGTTATACATGTCTAAAACGCTAGGCAATGACTCAACCTGCTCCGAAATCCCTTAAAATGCTTGAAGAAACAACAACGAAGAAACAAAACAATGCCATGCGAACATAAAATAAAGATAAATAAGGATGCAGAAAAAAATGATAATGATGATAATGATGGTTATGGTAGTGGTGTTGAGAGTTTGGGGGGGGGGGATGATGCCTGAGAATGGTAATAATAAGGGAGCCGGAAGTATATGCAAATGATGATGATGATGATGATGAATACGAGGAACAATTAACGATGACAATATTACCCTTTTCTTCAATTCCCCCACCCACCAGTGACTTCACCCCTTCCCCTCTTTCACCTTGGGAAAATACTAAATATTTATCAATATAAGGAGGAGGAGGAGGATCAGAAGAGGAAGATCACGAAAAGGAGGGAGGATGAAGGTCAGAAAAAAAAGGAAGAAACAGATGAAGAGAATCAGGCGGGGAGAAGGAGAAAAAGGAGATGAGAAGGAAGAAAAGAAACAAACGGAGGAGTAAGAAACGAAACAAAAAGAGGAGGAACACAAGAAGTATGCCAAGTGAATCATGCACTTATAAGACTCGTCATACTCAACATACATAATATACTCCACGAACCTAACTATCATACCCAAGACCTAGAATATACTCCACGGACATAACTATTATACCCAAGACCTAGAATACACTCCACGGACCTACCCATCTTACATAAGATCCAGAACATACTCCACGAACAATCATACCTAAGGCCTAGAATATACTCCACGATATTTACATACCCAAGACACAACATACTCCATGGATATACCACAAATAAAAAAAAATCTTCCCAAAATAACAACAATTCGAGTATTTTGTTAAATACGTCACCAATTTATTAACAATAAAATATGAAAAATATTTTATTTTACAAAGAAACTATTAACAAATATTGAAAATATCGAAATAAAGAAATATAGGAAAGACATAGTATTACTAAAGTGCTCTTGTTTTATTAAAAAAAAATTGATGAATTCGCTATTATTATTATTTTCATTTTTATTACTATTATTATTACTGGTTACAAAAGCCATATAAATAATAATTCAAGTAATTTATTCAAGCAACAAAGCAAATGTTTGTGCACAACGAAATGCGTTTTTGATACTTTGAAAGTACGTAATGTTTACTCTACGACATATACGGTACGTAATGTTTACTCCACGACATATACGGTACATAATGTTTACTCCACGACATATACGGTACATAATGTTTACTCCACGACATATACAGTACATAATGTTTACTCCACGACATATACGCTACATAATGTTTACTCCACGACATATACGTTACATAATGTTAACTCCACGACATATACGGTACATAATGTTAACTCCACGACATATACGGTACATAATGTTAACTCCACGACATATACGGTACATAATGTTTACTCCACGACATATACGGTACATAATGTTTACTCCACGACATATACGGTACATAATGTTAACTCCACGACATATACGGTACATAATGTTTACTCCACGACATATACGGTACATAATGTTTACTCCACGACATATACGCTACATAATGTTTACTCCACGACATATACGCTACATAATGTTTACTCCACGACATATACGGTACATAATGTTTACTCCACGACATATACGGTACATAATGTTTACTCCACGACATATACGGTACATAATGTTTACTCCACGACATATACGGTACATAATGTTTACTCCACGACATATACAGTACATAATGTTTACTCCACGACATATACGGTACATAATGTTTACTCCTCGACATATACGCTACATGAAGTGTTTACTTACCCAGAGAAATACAAAAAGATCACTCTGCGATATACAAAAAAAAAAACTTGTAATAAATATCGACAAACACAAAATGTTTACCTCTCGACAAACACAAAAATGTTTACCTCTCGACAAACACAAAATGTTTACCTCTCGATAAACACAAAATGTTTACCTCTCGACAAACACAAAATGTTTACCTCTCGACAAACACAAAATGTTTACCTCTCGACAAACACAAAATGTTTACCTCTCGACAAACACAAAATGTTTACCTCTCGACAAACACAAGGTGTTTACCTCTCGACAAACACAAGGTGTTTACCTCTCGACAAACACAAGGTGTTTACCTCTCGACAAACAAAATGTTTACCTCTCGACAAAAACAAAATGTTTACTTGTAGACGAAGCCTCTTGTTACTACGCATCAAAATCTGTTATTGTGACCAGCCCAAACACACAAGAAAATTATGTAAATACTCCCGGCCCTGAATGACCCTTTGTCTTACAAACACACTCGCAAACACAGTGGAGCTTGACGCGCAAAAAACAAAAAAAACATGGAGCGTAACTTGAATAGAGACCAAAAACTCCCGTCCCTCCCTGATAGTGACCCCAGTAGACAAACAGCAGCAACAGATAGATACAAATGTCTACCCTTCTCAACAGCCATAACCCCCCCCCAACCGATCCATCCGCTCCCCTATTCCAACTTCGTTTGTCCATTTTTATCTCCCCATTTCATCCATTCTTATTTTCCTTCTCCCGCATCTTTACTTCTCTATGTTCCTCCTACAATTCCCTTCTTGTATATTTGTTTATCTAAACCCAAACCATCTTTGCTACTCCCTCATATACGAAGATAGGGAGAGGGACAGTGAATATATTATTCCACTCTATTACAGTTTATTAATACTTGTACAATAATACACTTGGTCAAAGAGAAAGGGATCAGATATTAAGATAAATGGGAGATGGAACACAAATTAGAGACATGGAATACAATTTAGTTTACGAATCAAATATTACACTCACAGAATAGAGTCGGTAGAATAGTTCACTTCTAGGAACTTAGTCATCCTCTAGCTACGGGTCCCAAGACCCACACTGGTCCTAGCTACCTCTCCCGGCAGAGAACACTGCACCCAGCAATAGCTCTCTCTCCAGTTTTATGACAATGCTCTCTGCTAGAGCTGCTCCCAAAGTTCTTTTTATCGCCCGGCAAGAGTACTGATCCCGGTCAGTCCTCTGCTCCAAGTCTCCCGACAGAGCTCCGCACTCCGGCAAGAGTTCTTCCCGAGTTCAACTCTTAGCTGCTTACTCCAGCTCATACTGTCATCCAGGAACAAAGATCTGAGAGGCCAGGACAGGTGTTCTCTTTTGTGGTTGTCACGGTTTTCACATCCCTATGACCTGGCCAGATGACCCAGGGCGTGGCAGATTAGCACTGGCTAGTGGTAGGTCCTGCTGTGACCTGCCTTATGAAACAGCTGACTCCTACATCACAAACCAATCGCAAACAAACTATTTCAACAATGCAAAACAAGCCACTAGGGATTGGGAAACACTAGCTCTAGGTCTTTCACATTTGACTGCTTCATCAGGAGCTTAGCAATGTTGCAACAGATAGGTAGAAAGATGCTCTCGGAGGTAGGGATGTGCGTCTAGCACATGGCCCATTCTGTGAAAAGGATGGATTATATAAATAGTGTATTGCTAGAGTACACTACCCCATCAGCATGGCTGGGGGGCCCGGCTAGGGTACACTACCTCATCAGCATGGCTGGGGTACACTACCCCATCAGCATGTCTGGGGTACACTACCCTATCAGCATGGCTGGGGAACACTACCCCATCAGCATGGCTGGGGGACGATGCTGGGGTACATTACCCCATAAGCATGGCTAGGGGACGATGCTGGGGTATGCCTGGTAAAAAACTGCACCATTCATCAACACAATAGCACCTATCCCGCGGCCTGGGCGGCGGCGTGCATACATGAACGTCTTTCCACGTTTCTCACTCATAAAGGTTGCCCAGAGACGCTGCAAAAAATATTCTGGGTACCACTGTGTTGGCACCACCTCTCCCCTTACCCTTCAGTCTGCTGGGGGTACCACCTAGCTCACTGCTGAGAGCATTCAATTGACAAACACGAGGACCCGGTTTCGATTCCCTGGCACTGAAAAACGTGTGGGCAGGTTTCCTTCCACCACTGTTGCCCATGTCCATCTAGCAGAGAAAATAGCCATCTGTGTCACAGTCGACTGTTGTGGGTTGCATCTGGGGGGAGGGAACATGTTAGAAAACTCCACTACTAATGGAAGATTATACTGTCTAAGAAGGGAACTCCAATAATTTGTATAAGAAGACACTCCAGGCCCTTGTGAAAGAGGACACTCCAGTCGTGTGTGTAAGAAACTCCAGAGCCTGCTGGAAGTATTCAATTGATAGGTAAAAGATATGTTTACCAAATTTTGTTAATTAAAAAAATACTATGTCAAGTCTTGGTGGATCATCCTCACCTCTCTCTCTGGTAGTGTCTAACATGTTGATGCATGAAGTTTTCCAGTACCACATCCATCATCTTGGCTTTCCATGTTTCGGTACCCCCATGGGGCTCCAGGTTTTCCCAGTCAATCTCCTTGTGATTGAAATCACCCATAACTAGTAACTTTGTTCTCCCCATGTGAGCTCTTCTGGCCACCTCGACTAGTGTGTCTACCATTGCTCTGTTGCTCTCGTCGTATTCTTCTCTTGGCCTCCTGCAGTTCTGTGGCGGGTTGTACATTACTGCAATTACCACCTTTTGGCCCTCAGACTGGATTGTTACTACTGTGTAATCCCTTTCGCCCATTCCATTCATTCCTTCCATTTCCTCAAATCTCCACCGGTTATTAATGAGCAGTGCAACTCCTCCTCCCCCTCTGCTCCCTCTATCTTTCCTGAGGATTTGATATCTGGGTGGAAAGATTGCATCTATCATCCCAGTGAGTTTCGTTTCTGTGAGTGCTATGTCTGGGATGTCTCCTTGATTATTTCATGCCACTCCTCACATTTGTTTATTCCGTCTGCATTTGTATACCAAACCTTCAACTTCTTTTCTAAAACTGTGGTCTGGGCGGTACATTGGGGTTGGGGAAGCGGGAGACCTGATTAGGAACTATGGGTGGTTGCTGTGAAGGTGGAGTTTGTAATGAGGTGGGTGGGGGCATTGGGTATGGCATGTGTATTTTGGGTTAGAATGTTTGGTTGCTTTGGGGTTGTCCTGGTTGGGGGGCTTCTGTAGGTGGATGTGAGGGAGGTTGTATTTGAACTTCCTCCTGAGTCTGGGTTCTCCTGTCCATCTCCAGCTTCACCTCTCTTTCCTCCTTTCTTCTTTGTACCCTCTCTTTCAGTTTCTGCCTTTCTTCTCGTGTTCTGTCGCGGTCGAGATACACACTCCTGTATGCCGACATGTCCCTTAGTCTTGCTTTCTCCTGCAGGATCATGTTTCGAGCCATTTCTGCCTTGAAAATCACTGACTGGCCGGTTTCTTCCTCTTGCAAACCCCCCTATTCTCAGAAAATTTGCCAGCTGGGTCATGCCATCTTCAATTGCTTTCATGATGCTTTCAATCGCTTTTTCTCCCCTTGTTTTTTGCTTCGTAAGTTTCCCCTTCAACTTCCTGGAGCCCATAAACAAAGACTGATCTCTTCCTTTCATTCTCCCACTGCATATCTCAATGTATCCCCTGATTCGATTTAGTTGCCTCCATTGCAGCTTTCCTTTCTTCAATCTCTTTACCATCTGTTGTCCCTGGGCCCAGTGGTCTGTCATTTTCCCTTCTCAGCTTTCCCTGGGCACTGCTGTGGTCTGTTAGGGCCTCTACGTATAGCTTAGCTATACGTAGTGTGTGTGTGTGTGAAAATGAAATTAAAATTTGCAAATTCACTTCACATTAGAGTCTTGAAGGATATACACGCACAGTATATTAAAGGAAGCAAATACCTGGCTGGTTTAAGAGTATTTTCTCAAGCATAAGAATGACGATACTCTCCTCCCAGTCTTCTAACTTTGCAAATTGTTTAACCTAACTTCCATAAAGCCAACCAAACCCAGGTTTTGCTGCATGTGATCTCGCAGTTGATGCTGTGCAGGTGATGTGTTGATGCTGTGTCGCTGTAACTGAGCAAGTGGTGCTGTGCTACCGGTGCTGGTGCTGTGCAGGTGGTGTGCAGCTAGAACCGAGCAGGTGGTGCTGTGCTGCTAGTGCTCTGCCACCAGTTCTTGGACTTCCTAAAAGTCTTGGATCTTATGACACCTTAATGTCAACAAAGGCTTGGGTACATTGGGCCTTTGATCATCTGAAAGAATCAAAGCTTACATATAAAATACTTCAGCCACTTGCCCTTTGTTTAATATTGTTAGCAATGAATACCACTTATGAAAGTTTAGAATAAAATTATATTAGTTGTAGTAGTTTTTTTTTGTTGTTGTTGTTTAAACTTCCGACAGCAGTTCTTGTAGTGTGTTACAAATCCTAAAGATTACAGAGCTTTCGGGCCAAATTTTCCTTCTCTTCCTCCCTCCCTCCCTCTCTCTCTTAGCTTTCAGATTTCATAGGAATTTTGAAATGACTTGTGTCTTACGATCTGTTGGAGGATTTAGTTTGAATGGTCCAAAATCCTTTAAGTTTTACAAAGATGTAGGTCTTAAACACGTCTTACTTTCAGATACCTCTGAGCAGTCGACGGCTGAGGTGTCAGGTTGATTCGGATTACGTGAGGAAAATGAAAGGATCTTCTCGAGTTATGGTTTGTTTACAGTATGGCGGCGTGATGAGAATCCTTGGAACGCATGCGCGGGTGTGAACTAAACCTGCCGAGCATTGGTCCAATAGGCCTACTGCAGTGTTCACTCTTGTGTTAAGAACTATACAAGCATTAGATTACGAGGTCAACCTCCACCTCCCAGGAACTGACCCACAACAGTTAACTAACCAGGTAAATAGAAGCAGGAAGTGTCTTTTTAACCTCTGTGTGTTAGAAGTGATCAAGGTTCCAGGTCTGAAACGCTTTCAGAAAAATATGTCCCAGTGTTTGCTCACGTGTCTTTTTAAACCAATTTATCGGTATCTATTACCAAGGTTTATACCAGGAAACATACCTAACGTCTTCACCCGGCAGAGGATCGAACCTAGGTGCTTAGGATGTGAGTCGAAGACGCTACAACTGATCGACAAGCCACCTCTTCCTTCGCTCTGACCATTCCCTCGTCACCTCCGTCATGGGATCAGACAAGCGTGCTCGTCAGATCACTGCTACACGTCGTGTGCACTAACAGCAGCTGGCAAGTAACTGACCCATATAAGAATGGACGCCAGTCATAGGTTCAGTGTTCTAAATCTGATAATTGGCATTCACGCCAATCATAGTTTCAGTGTTGCAAATCTGAACCTCCCTTGTGAACGTAAACACAGGTTCAGAGATCAAAATCCGAAACCCCAGTTTGAACGTAATTGATTACCAAGGCTTCAACAACTTACATCCTACAATTAGTATAAAAACGTCAGACGACGTATCAGTCCGTCCAGGATCAATATTAACACGTGGCTTTCATGTGTCTTCCCATTTTCTCTGACTTGCGACTCAATAATTGTCCAGGACAGACCGACACGTCATCTAACGCTTCCCCTGCAAGTGAATCAACAGACAGTCAACAGACAGTCCCCGTCCAGTTTGCTGTTTCTTCATGTCACTTCCCTTGGGTTTACTTTCCCTTCAAATTACTGATCAGCTTTGAAACCTCCCAATTTTCGACACAAAAAAAAAAAAAAAAAAAAATGAAAAAAAAAAAAAGTGACAGATCCTTCCATGAAAAAACAAAAATGGCTAAGACATCGCTTTCTTCACCAAGAGAGCGGGTTGTAATAACATAATATACAATAACTTGTCAAGAAAACAAAACAAAAAATATTTAAATACTTTCGGTAGGCAACTCGTCTAATCCGATGAAGAACTCAAAAAGAAAAAAATCAATAAAATTTACGTCAATAGTTTCCGAGTTTGGGGACATCAAAAACGTATTCCCCAAGGATGGGGGGGGATGGATATTCCATTTTTTGTGGAGGGGTAAACATATGCAAAACTTGATCTCTTTTTATTTGCTGCTGATAACGATGAAACATTAGATTAAGCGCACTGAGGTCTTGATAAAACTGGCTAAGTTTTTTTTTTCTGACAGCACACCAAGTTAATCAACAGATTAACGTCCACTTCACTGAAAACTATACTACAAGAACAAATATTTACACTAAAAGATCAATTACGTATGCTACATGAATTACGCACATTTCACGAACAATTACGTACACTACACGAACAATTACGTATACAATGCAAATTGAGCAAACTTCTCGAACAATTAATTCACTTCACGAACATTTACGTACACTATAAGAACACTTATGTATGCTACACGAACAATTATGTATAGTACACGAACAATTATAGTATGTACACCACATGTGCACCTACAGACAGTACACGAACAATTGCCTACAGCACACAAACAATTAAGTACACGAACAGTTCCCTACAGAACACAAACAATTAAGTATATTGCACGAACAATTACGTACATTTTACGACCCTCCAAAAATGAACGAAAGTGTGACGGATGGTAAGACGAATGGACACACAAATAGCCCAGGAAAACGGTATTAGGCATTTACGAATTTACATGGTTGGTTGGTAGTTAGTTGTGTTATAGCACTGTGACACCCGTTGTGGCACTGTGACACCATCTGTGATCCTCTGACGCCCTTTATGGCACTGACACCATCTGTGACTCTTTGACACCCGTTGTGGCGCTGTGACACCAACTGTGACACCCGTTTACTACCTCACCAGCAAAATGACCCTCAATTCAGTTCGTCTGGGCCTTACTTGTAAACTGAAACTGTAAATTGTAGATTGAATTTCATGAAGTGCCAAACCCGTGTGGGTCATTCAGCGCATGGAGTAGTGTAGGCTGGATTCACTGAAGTGGTCTTATTCATCACTACACACCTGACACATTCATTCACACATAAGCGTACACACATGTATAATCTTTATAAGGTCTAAAGGTTTGCAACCAGATTAGTTGAGAAAACAACATGAGGAATAAGGAATTTAAATACTGCTACTAATTAGTCTCAGAGTGGTCGAAAAGTAGAACAAGTTAGGTAAAGAGGTGGCGGAGGCTAATTAAAAAACACACAATGACGTCACCGTATCTGACGAAAAGACGTCAGGTCACTGTAACTGGTAAAGAAACGTCTTCTCACCACAGCTGATGTAAAGACGTCACCTCACTTTAACCGACAAAGAAACGTCTCGTCACCACAGATGATGTAAAGACGTCACCACAAATGTGTGGGAGCATCCTCTAGCTTCTGACATTTCCCAAGGAAGCTCGTAAATGCCTCGCAAACAAGCCCATCCAGCCCTCCTCCTCCTCCCTCCCCAACATGAAAATTCACTCGCCTTGGCGGGACTATTACTAAAACAATCTGCATCTGTGCAATAAGTTGTGTGTTTGTTCACCTTAGCAACACGACTGCCAGCCATTTGCGGCGACGGAGCCAGAGCTACACAGTCACTAACAGGTGGGCGCAATGTGGCTCCTTTTCCCTCATGTCTCCTTCGGGTGAATCGACTCTCTGGGTGAGAGTGTGGGTTGGATCTCTACTGGTCCCAAGTGGCACGTTGTGTGTGTGCGTGTGTGAAGCTGGAGAGAAGCATTTTGATAATAATTAAATCGAGAAGTGGTACAGTATTGCTCGCCTGAGGGAAGGGTCCTCAGAGAAGCAGTCTTACTGCTCCTGTCAGGGAAAGTGCCTTGATAACAGCGAAGAGCTCTTCATACGAGGAATCAAACCTGATTCCCTCACATTTCCCAAATGCTGCACGACCTCTATAAATATAATAATTCAAGCTCAATCTCAATTTCATATAACAATTCACTCTTGTTATCACATCTTTATTCCTGACACTCACTTTCTTGCTATCTTCCCCGGCAGACATCTTAAAACAGGTAACATTTATTCTCATCATTCATTATATCTATCTTCCCCTATATTCCTCCGGATAAATATGTCAGGATAGCTACGTTATCTTCTGTGTTTACATTCAGCTGTTTTTGCAAAAATGATTCTTAGTTTTCATTAACAATATTGACACTTTCTTTTTCAAACGACATGGTACTGTTGGTAATAGTAGAAATATTTACTTGCAGCTCTCCCGCACCGCTGTAGATGGTAGAAACAGTCTACTTTTGCTACTACTACATTATCGCTTCCTCTACTTCTTACTCCTGCTCTTTGTCCCCCTCCTGTTCTTCTTTATACAATTTTTGTCCCCGAACTACACACGATATATAAATATATCAGATTGAATATTGAATAAATTAATACAATTCATAAGAAATAGACTTTATAATTCAAAGACTTCAATATCTAAAACAAAATTCTCTAAGGAAGTGTACAACGCAAGAAAACCTGAAGCAAACTTTCAAAACAATAACAAAATTGACAACAACAATAACAATGAAACAGTGAACATAAGAAATGTCTTTGTCATTGTTACACAACTTTCACTGTTATACACACTTTCAGTTAAACAACACTTTCACTGTTACACACCACTTGCACTGTTACACAACACTTTCAATGTTACACAGCACGTTCACTGTTACACAACTTTCACTGTTATACACACTTTCAGTTCAACAACACTTGCACTGTTACACAACACTTGCACTGTTACACACCACTTGCACTGTTACACAACACTTGTACTGTTACACACCACTTTCACTGTTACACAACACTTGTACTGTTACTCAACACTTGCACTGTTACACAACACTTGCACTGTTACACACCACTTGCACTGTTACACACCACTTGCACTGTTACACACCACTTGCACTGTTACACACCACTTGCACTGTTACACAACACTTGCACTGTTACACAACACTTGCACTGTTACACAACACTTGTACTGTTACACACCACTTGCACTGTTACACAACACTTGTACTGTTACAACACTTGCACTGTTACACAACACTTGCACTGTTACACAACACTTGTACTGTTACACAACACTTGCACTGTTACACAACACTTGCACTGTTACACAACACTTTCACTGTTACACAGCACGTTCACTGTTACACAGCACGTTCACTGTTACACAACTTTCACTGTTATACACACTTTCAGTTCAACAACACTTGCACTGTTACACAACACTTGCACTGTTACACACCACTTGCACTGTTACACACCACTTGCACTGTTACACAACACTTGTACTGTTACACAACACTTGTACTGTTACTCAACACTTGCACTGTTACACAACACTTGCACTGTTACACACCACTTGCACTGTTACACACCACTTGCACTGTTACACACCACTTGCACTGTTACACACCACTTGCACTGTTACACAACACTTGCACTGTTACACAACACTTGCACTGTTACACAACACTTGTACTGTTACACACCACTTGCACTGTTACACAACACTTGTACTGTTACAACCACTTGCACTGTTACACAACACTTGCACTGTTACACAACACTTGCACTGTTACACAACACTTGTACTGTTACACAACACTTGCACTGTTACACAACACTTGCACTGTTACACAACACTTGCACTGTTACACAACACTTGTACTGTTACACAACACTTTTACTGTTACACAACACTTTTACTGTTACACACCACTTGTACTGTTACACACCACTTGCACTGTTACACAACACTTGCACTGTTACACAACACTTGCACTGTTACACAACACTTGTACTGTTACACAACACTTGCACTGTTACACAACACTTGTACTGTTACACACCACTTGCACTGTTACACAACACTTGCACTGTTACACACCACTTGCACTGTTACACAACACTTGCACTGTTACACACCACTTGCACTGTTACACAACACTTGCACTGTTACACAACACTTGTACTGTTACACAACACCTGCACTGTTACACACCACTTGCACTGTTACACAACACTTGTACTGTTACACACCACTTGCACTGTTACACAACACTTGCACTGTTACACAACACTTGTACTGTTACACAACACTTGCACTGTTACACAACACTTGTACTGTTACACACCACTTGCACTGTTACACAACACTTGCACTGTTACACACCACTTGCACTGTTACACAACATTTGCACTGTTACACAACACTTGCACTGTTACACAACACTTGCACTGTTACACAACACTTTCACTGTTACACAACACTTGCACTGTTACACAACACTTGCACTGTTACACAACACTTGCACTGTTACACAACACTTGCACTGTTACACAACACTTGCACTGTTACACAACACTTTCACTGTTACATAACACTTGCACTGTTACACAACACTTGCACTGTTACACAACACTTGCACTGTTACACAACACTTGCACAAATTATCCTCCAGGGTTCGAAATATAAACTAATAAAAGATAAATCTCAAAAAATGTTCAAAAAATATTGTGAAGTTGACCATTCTTCACTATTTACTGTAGAGTGAATAACATCCTTTCATACCCAGAATAAATCATTCAGCTTCGCCATACAAGACACATTAATATTTTCCACTGCGAATATTAGTGTTTTTTACTGTGAAATATTAGTGTTTTTAACTGTGAATATTAGTGTTTTTTAACTGTGAATATTAGTGTTTTTAACTGTGAATATTAGTGTTTTTTAACTGTGAATATTAGTGTTTTTAACTGTGAAATATTAGTGTTTTTAACTGTGAATATTAGTGTTTTTAACTGTGAATATTAGTGTTTTTAACTGTGAAATATTAGTGTTTTTAACTGTGAATATTAGTGTTTTTAACTGTGGATATTAGTGTTTTTAACTGTGAAATATTAGTGTTTTTAACTGTGAATATTAGTGTTTTTAACTGAAATATTAGTGTTTTTAACTGTGAATATTAGTGTTTTTAACTGTGAAATATTAGTGTTTTTAACTGTGAATATTAGTGTTTTTAAATGTGAAAGATTAGATCTTTTAACTGTGAATATTAGTGTTTTTGTTAAATTAGACACATATGCAACACTTGGGTATCTTATGAGGACACAGTGGCTTCATCAGTCATACAAGAAGAGTAGTAAGGAGGAGTTGAGGTAACAGTCTCGGCCTGAGTCGATGTCAGTCCATCAATCTTGAAGTAAATACTTCAAGATTGATGGACTGAACACATCGACTCCAGGCCGAGGACTGATTACCTCAAACTCCTCCTTTATTACTACTTTCTTCTTGTATTGATGATGAAGCCACTGTGTGGCGAAACGTTTCCTCAATAAAGATACCCAAGTGTTGCATATGTGTCTAATTTAACAACTTGTCGGTTCTCTGAACCATTCATCTACATTAGTGTTTTTAACTGAAATATTAGTGTTTTTAACTGTGAAATATTAGTGTTTTTAACTGTGAATATTAGTGTTTTTAACTGAAATATTAGTGTTTTTAACTGTGAATATTAGTGTTTTTAACTGTGAACATATAGTAATGTTTTCCACTGAGTATATTTATGTCTTCCACTGAGTATATTCATGTCTTCCACTGAGTATATTCATGTCTTCCACTGAGTATATTCATGTCTTCCACTGAGTATATTCATGTCTTCCATTCAGCATAATCAATATATTAATGTTAGTCACTGCGTATAGACTATACATTAATATTTTCCAGGCACTGTAGACTAAATATTAAATGTTTTCCACTGTCTATAAACTATGTTTTCCACTGCGTTTAGACTGATTTTTTCTACCCTCGCAGCCCGGCCTGAGGCCAGGCTTCAATGTTGACTGCCTGGTCAACCAGGCTGTTGCTGTTAGCAGCTCGCAGGTCCACATATACTGTACATCACAGCCTGGTTGATATGGCACTTGGAATAGGTAGCCGATATAATTTTTTTTCTTCGTTCTATAGTCTACATTTACGGGAAACGCCAAACCCGTGGGGATTATACAGCGCCTGGGGGATAAGAGATAAAGTTTGATCCAAGAGGGGTACGTCCAATTCCTTGGATCAAGAAAAAATAGCACTCATTTGAAAAACATAGATTTGCATGCACCTCACAGCAAGGAGGTGTCACTACACTGACAGTGAAGATTGGTTGGAAAACAAACTTTTACTTCGACAATGTTTCGCTCTACAAAGAGCGAAGTGTTGAACAAATAAAACCTTTGTCTTCATTTTTTTTCTTCACAATAATAATAACAGTAGTAGTAACCAGTACATGGGAAAGACAGACAGGTGACCACCCAGATGTCTCCTAAGAACTATAAATTTCTATCTGGACTATTTAGGACTATCGTGCATGAAACAAGGACACAAAAACAAGAAGAGTAACAATAAATACAATACCGAGCCTCTTTTCTATAGCCATGAAAGATTTTCTATATGACAACGTTTCCAATACATCCTTTTTTCTCCCCAGTTAACCGAGTGACTCAACCTGTGGTAATAACAATGCAATTTTCATTAATAATAACTCGCTTAAAAAAACTCATCATATATATATATATATATATATATATATATATATATATATATATTCTTTAGATGCACCAATTACACTAAAAATGATCGTACTTTCTCCTTTTCTTCCTTAACCCTTCCTGCTGCTGCTGCTGCTGCTGAGCCTCAGGCAGCCACCAGCTGACAGTGAGGAAGACAGTACATAAACAAAGCCATGGCTGACGAAGCAAGGTCTTATCATAGGTGGCAAGTCTACCGTAGCTCCCTGGATGTCAACACTCAGATCTGATAACGCTTATCATTGGTGTTCTTATCTTTCACCTCTCAACTTTCAGGTTGTTCCAGCACCTGGTTCTCTCTCACGCTTACTCACTTTTACTATTTTTTTCCTCTCTCCTTCCTCAGTATGTTACTCATTCTCTGTTTTATCAAGCTGTATCCAGATACAAATGCAGTCTATACGTAGTCTTTCTACCATATTTGTTGGCAATACTTGCCATTCTCCGCTCTTTCTCTTACTCTCTCCCTTTACACGGGTTTTACAACGTCAGTTTTAGGGTTCCTAACTTTATTTATAAGCTAAGAGCTGTTACATCAACTCATTTGACAGCCTTTTTTATCTTTTATTTTTAACACATAAACGGATAGGGAAGCGGATGAAGTTGGCGCCATCTGTGGGCCAGCGATTTCATGTGACTCGAGTCATTCTTTCTCTCTCTCGCTCTCGCGCTCTCCAATAAAAACCATATAATATTTTGACTAATAATTTAAACTAGAGTTTACACTGCAAGTGAATACTTTCCAAGAGAGAAAAATATTTGCGTGTCATGAAGGAGAAAAGAGCACTGCGGAAAATTATAATATAGTGTGTCGTGCTTGGCTGGTGCACGAGGGAGTAGGACAAGGAAAAAATAGTTGACACAAGCAGGGGAAACAGACATAAGTGAAATAAATTAGTACAAACAAAAGCAAGACACACCAGACACACACAAGGGGTCACAATTGTAAACTGAAGACTCAGACGAGTCAGAGGGATGTTAGGAAGTATTTCTTCAGTCATAGAGTTGTCAGCAAGTGGAATAGTCTGGAGAGTGACGTAGTGGAGGCACGATCCATACATAGTTTTAAGATGAGGTATGATAAAGCTCGTGGAGCAGGGAGAGAGAGGACCTAGTAGCGACCAGTGAAGAGGCGGGACCAAGAGCTATGACTCGACCCCTGCAACCACAGTTAGGTGAATTAGGTGAGTACAAACACACCGCATGCAAATGCACATGTTTACGTACCTTTCTGTACGAATTGTGTGTTTGTAACAAAAGACACGTACTTGGAACAACATAAATGTTATCACTACATAGTACTGCAAGAATATGAATACATACAGAGTACAGCTGAGTACCTGGGAGTGCCTAAGAGAACCTGAGAGTACAAGAACAGATAGCAAACACAATCTATCCACCACAAGATAGATAACTACAATTAGACGTATACTTGCGCTCGCATGGTAAAACGCATAACAGATCTTGCTCTCTATACCAGGGTTATCCGCTGGTAATAAATAAATATGACTTCTTGTGGACAGAAAAACTAAAGGCTCTCTCCTTGCCCTGCGACGCCTACCGTTCAACGTTCGGTACGAGCAACTGCTATCTCTGTTATCACTATTTCAGTTACTACAACTTTCATTACTGTTGCTATTACTATTACTAATATTATCACTACTACCTTTAGCATTATTACTAACTACTGTTATTACCACTATTTTTATTACTACCACTGCCAGTAGCATTATTCTCTTGATATTATTACCACTACTAATATTTCTATTGCTACTGCTATTACTACAACTATAGTGAAGGCTTTACCAGCATGCAGCAGCCAATGTCGCAAGAGAAGAACAACCACAGGAACACACCATCACTCTTCACCGGGAGGGTGATAGGCTCTTGATCCAAGGAATGGGACATACAGTCCTATTCCTTGGCAAGCTCCAGATGGCTTCCTCGAGTCGAGCCAGATTGTCTTTCATTCTTAAGTCGTTCTATGACCCTTACAGGTAGTAGTAGTAGTAGTAATAATAATAATAATAATAATAATAATAATAATAATGGTTTGGGTTTAGATTTTATGTCGGTAAATCTGAAGATTATTTATGTTAGTTCTGTCTGTCATATAGAAAACGGCGTTACAGAAATGTTAGGGTCGAGAACTGATCATTGTGGTACCCCACGTGAGTGTATGGGATGGTGCGGAGGGGGTTGGGGTGAAGGGTATTGGGGAGGAGAATTTTTGGGCGAGAGGTAAAATGATGGTTCTGCTGCTGGGGTGGTGGGGAAGTTAGTATTTGGGGAGGTGGGGAGGTTAATGTGTCTGAGATGGTGGGGAGGGTAGTGTGGCTGGGGTTGTGGGGAGGGTAGTGTGGCGGGGGTGTTGGGGAGGGTAGTGTGGCTGGGGTAATGGTGAGGGGAGTGTGGCTTTAGTGGTAGGGAGGGTAGTGGGGAGGGTAGTGTGGTGAAGAAGAGGTCATCGTGGGACACAACGTGACCTGCCTCAGGATGACTTTCTTGATGAATTGCCACCATAAGACCTGTCTCGCTCACCCACCTGCGACCTCCTTTTCTTGCAACATATTCCGCTCCAACACATGTTATGTACGCGTTATATATATATATATATATATATATATATATATATATATATATATATATATATATATATATATATATATATATATATATATATATATGTCGTGCCGAATAGGTAAAACTGGTCAATTAGCAAGAACTCATTTAAAATTAAGTCCTTCCTAAAATTTTCTCTTATACATTTAAAGACATACTTTTTCATTTATGTTAATGCAAAAAATAATTTTGTACCAAAAGAACCTTAAAAAATTTACCTAACCTTATATTAAGCGCAATTTAATTTAGCTTAATCCAACTAAATATATTTTGGTAAAGTTTACAATAATTTAATTAACAAACACAATGAAATATATATTTTTTGTTAGGTTCAATATGACTTTTACGAAATTATTGCATACAAAAATTTTCGGTTGCCTTATTCGGCAATTAGAGCGTTGCTATTTAAGCCAAAATCGGAAGTTTTACCTATTCTGCATATATATATATATATATATATATATATATATATATATATATATATATATATATATATATATTAGGTTGGTAGACAGCAACCGCCCAGGAAGGTACTACCGTACTGCCAAGTTAATGTAAAACGGAAGCCTGTAATTGTTTTACATGGTGGTAGGATTGCTGGTCTCTTTTTGTCTCATAAACATGCAAGATTTCAGGTACATCTTACTACTTCTACTTACACTAAGGTCACACTACACATGCATGCACACGTTTATGTATAAACACTCATCTGAGTTTTTTTTCTATTTTATCTTAATAGTTTTTATTACTTTTCCTTTCATATCCATGGGGAAGTGGAATAAGAATCTCTCCTCCGTAAGCCATGCATGTTGTAAAAGTCAACTAAAATTCCGGGAGCAATGGGCTAGTAACCCCTTTTCCCGTATAGCTTACTAAAAAAAAAAAGAAGAAAACCATCAAAGTGGGATGTTTGAATGTGCGTGGATGTAGTGCAAAGGATGAGATAACTGTGGATGTTATGAATGAAAAGAAGCTGGATGTCCTGGCTCTAAGTGAAACAAGGCTGAAGGGGGCAAGAGAGTTTCAGTCCTTCCCTAAGGAAGGAGTAGCAATAATGTTGAAGAATGAGTTGTAGCAGGAAAAAGAAGGAATATAAATGCATAAATTCAAGTATTATGTGGAGTAAAATAAGGGTTGGATGTGAAAAGTGGGTTATAGTAAGTGCTTATGTACCTTGAGAAGAGAGAGGTGTAGAGGAGAGAAAGAGATTTTGGGAAATGTTGAGAGTGCGTGGGGAGTTTTTAACCAAATGAGAGAGTACTTGTGGTTGGGGATCTCAATGCTAAAGTGGGTAAAAATGTTGTAGAGGGAGTAGTAGGTAAATTTGGGGTTCCAGGGGTAAATGAAAATGGGGAGCCATTAATTGAACTATGTGTAGAAAGAGGTTTGGTAATAAGTAATACATATTTTATGAAAAAAAGGTAAATAAGTATACAAGATATGATAAAGCATGCAATGAAAGTAGTTTGTTAGATTATGTATTGGTGGATAAAAGGTTGATGGGTAGGCTTCAGGATGTACATGTTTATAGAGGAGCAACGGATATATCGGATTATTATCTAGTTGTAGCTACAGTTAGAATGGAACAAAGGTAGAATGACTTGGAGTATAAATCTGTAGGGAAAGGAAGGCGGGGTCGGGGTCGTCCCCGAAAAGGTTGGAGGGAGGGGGTAAAGGTTTTGTGGGCGAGGGGCTTGGACTTCCAGCATAGGAGTGAATAGAGACGAATGGTTTTTGGGACCTGACGAGCTGTTGGAGTGTGAGGAGGGTAATATTTTGTGAAGGGATTCAGGGAAATCGGTTAGCCGGACTTGAGTCCTGGAAATGAGAAGTACAATGGAGGGGGTTTCGGATATTGGCAGTTTGGAGGGACGTCTAAGCTGTCGTATCTGGGCGCCTCTGTAAACAGTGATTATGTATGAGTGATGGTGAAAGTGTTGAATGATAAAATATTTTTCTTCTTTTTGTAGTCTGCTTGTGGGAAACGGCCGACGTGTCAAATATATATATTATATAATATATATATATATATATATATATATATATATATATATATATATATATATAAACACATCGGCCGTTTCCCACCAAGGCAGGGTGGCCCGAAAAAGAAAAGCTTTCATCATTCACTCCATCAGTCTTGCCAGAGGCATGCTTACACTACAACTACAAAACTGCAACATTAACACCCCTCCTTCAGAGTGCCGGCACTGTACTTCCCATATAGAGTACATGCAGCAGAAGATGGAAGCCTTCTCTAAGTTAGCGTCGACTGGTGACAAATACTAATTACTAGTCTATTTACATTCTTCTCCAATAGAAAAACATATATTACATAAAACAATATTACACATATTACATATATTACATAAAACATATATTACATGACATAACACACAATCATGAGCCTACGCAGGAGTGAAGATAATCGGTGGAGAGTAAAGTTTCTGATGTAAACATTGAAAAACTCAACCAGTAATATATAAATTATTATCAGTAATTAAGAGGTCAACTCACTGCCCAATAACAGCAACAAGCTCTTATATATCACTGACATAGAGTTCAAACCTTGAGAGTAAACCATCGACGCTGCTGACAATGTTTCCACGCGGATTCCCTACCCTCGATTCCCTTGGAAATTTAGAAAGGCAGGTAAGTTCTAACGCAAATAATCTTAGTGGTCAATACCTGGTCAAAATGACGGGTATAGTTCTAAGACAACGACCTTGATGGGTAGTTATGGGGAGGAGGTGACCCTTGCACACCGTGTTATCGCCTTGTCTGTAGTTATGACCGACTAAATGATATCTACTGCAGCAATTGGTAACAATGATACCCGGGGTGTGAAAATGCAGAACTGGCAACACTTAACTAATGCTTATAGATTTAAATGTTATTTTCGTCATTTTTATTGTTTCTGTTATAATTACTGGGGATACAATGGTAGAATATACCAACAATATATAAATAAGACAAAATGCTGATTACAGTATTTTATTGTGAAGACGTTTCGTCCACCAGGAACTTTATGAGTTCATGAATGAATAGTTTCTGGTAGGCGAAACGTCTTCATAAATATATAGCCATAACTCGCGCACTGTCTTATTTACATACATATTACTGGGGAGTTATTTATATTACTATTAATTATCCCTTCTCCTCCTCATTCCCTCACGAAGGTGAGAAAGACGCATCATAATTTACACTTAGAACATTCTGGAGGGATTGGTCCAAACCTGCACACTGGAATCACTCCCTATGAAAGCAAGAGGCTTGATAAGTTCCCCAAATCAGTTCTTGATCAGCCGGGTTGTGGTGCGTGCGGCTGACACCAACAGTCTGGTCGATTAGGCCAGCTATCGGAAGGTCTGGTCTGGGACCGGGTCGCGGGGGCGGTGACCCCCACAACCCTCTACAGGTAATATAAAAATAAACTGTCCACCCCAGCGCCCCACTCTACAATTCCTCCCAAACAAGACCGCCTACCCCCACTCCAGCACCCACCTCTTCCATTCCTCCCCCACCTTAACCTCCCACTCTACCATTCCTTCTCCACCCCACCTCAACACCCCAGGTCTCCCCAGGTGGTAGGTAGCGAGCAGTGGTTCATGGCCTCACATATTACCGGGTCGAGGTGTATGCTTCTTGGACCCAAAGTTTGCCACTCAGCCGGCAAATTCGATATTAATAGAAAAACCTTCACTGGGACCCAGAATGAAAACCACACCAAAGATCTGTTTTCTTTTTTCATATATATATAATTTTTAAATTATGAGTTTTCCTGCGGTCAGCTTTAAAAGTCAAGGTGAACCATGGCGAGTGGTTGGCACTAAGGTGTTCTTGCTTCTCTCTCTCTCTCTATCTATCTCTCTATCTCCCTCTCCCTCTAATGAGGGAACACAGACTTCCAAGTTCGTTAGACTAAATCAATTCCTCGTTCCTTCGTATACATTATTCAATAAAGAAATCTTTCTCCTCTTTACCGATTTCCTTGAAATTTTATTTTGACTAATTTGCGAGATTTTGTTTTGTCCTACAAGAGCCGCCAAAATTAATACCTCTATAATCTTGACCCCCCTCCCCCAAAAAACCCACGACCCATCATCTCGCGCCAAACTACGGAGGTCTGGCTATCACGTGACTAAACCAAGCTAATTTATAAACCACGGAACGGGTGGGGTATGAACCTCAGTGTGTAAGCCACTGGGCCAGCTGGCTACAATAAGATTCATCCAAGTAGGTATATTTATACACCATAGGGAGGTTAGCATGGGCCACCACTGTGACCACAAATGCAAGTTTTTACGGATAAATCTCCTGCAAAAGTAGCTGTGAGAAACTCAAGTCAGCTTCGAGGGATCTGAGATCTGAGAGGGTTCTAACCCCCACCCGTACCCTGGTTTGTTTGCAATCGTGTCATTACGACTACACGAGTCAGCTAATCTATACTTGTCGGCCATACTGGACGTCCATCCAGCCTAACTTGTGAATAAGAATGTGTGATAAACTCGATGATCTTAAGTGTGATAGGTGAAGTTAGTATATCATGAGAGGTTAGTATATCATGTGACTTTCATTAGAAGTTAGTATATCAAGTATATCATTAGAAGTTAGAATATCAAGTTAGTATATCAAATGAAATTAATATATGAAGTTAATATATCAAGTGAAGTTAGTCATCAACAGAGGGAACACAGTAGTGAAGGATATTTACAGGAATCTCAGCTACGAGGGTTGAAGAATTATGTCTACCTGGCGCTCTGTAAGACCATTACAGGGTCTGAGGTCTTGACAACACCTGACATCTATTTATCTGGACCGACGACGTTTACCTGCTTTATCCGAACTTACTACATCTATCTCCTTTATCCGGACTGACAACGTCTACGTCCTTTACAATTCTTTTCGTAAATTTTCTCCAACTGAGGCCATAAAATATGTAAATCCCTCGACTTAGAGACTAAAATCTGCACTGCCAGGAACCAGCTTCTCAACCATTGTCTTGACGTGTCTACCACGACACAACCACCACCATCAACCAGTACTATAACCATCACCACCAACTGGTACTACTACTACCACCACCACCACCATCAACAAGTACTACCAACCATCACCACCTAGTACTACCACCATTACTATCAACCGGTACTATCACCATTACCACCACCCAGTACTACCACCATAACCATCAACCGGTGCTACCACCACCACCATCAACTGGTATTATCACCACCACCACCCAGTACTACCACCACCACCCAGTACTACCACCACCACCATCAACCGATACTATCACCATCGCCACCAACCAGTACAGCCACTATCACCCAATACTACCACCATTACCATCAACCGGTAGTACCATCACCACCAGCCAGTACTACCATCACCACCAACCAGTACTGTTACTACCATCACCATCAACCGGTACTACCATCACCACCAACCAGTACTACCACCATCACCATCAACCGGTACTATCATCACCACCCAGTACTACCACCATCACCCAGGACTACCACCATCAACCGGTACTACAAACACCACTAACCAGTACCATCACCAATTCTTAAAAAAAAAAAAAGAGTTCTCTCTTTTTCATAATGGAGCGAAACCTATCATAGCTACATCATTACTATTAATATTAGAACTACACTATTCTTGCAAACATACAACTATACCATGACTCAAAATGTTTGTAAATATGGGCAATATTGTGAATTTTTTTCTTACTACGTCTTAATTATACCTGAAGTGGTTCGACAAATATTTTAAAATTGGCATCTGTATACCCTAGACTTGTACCTATTAGCCCCTCCTAAAAAACATACTTTACATATATCACACCAAGAGGCACGTGAAGTGCTCGCTGCTCTCTGGTTGTTTCAAGATTGAGCTTAACTCAAGCGCCAACGAAGCTGACTCGCCCTGAGACAAACCCGGTGCCGCACCTGCTTCACGAAACTGCTGGTCTGATTGCTCCGGTGTTGGCCTCTTTATTCCGAAACATTTCGCCTGCGCAGTAGGCTTCTTCGGTCGAGTACAGAGGAGTCAGCAGAAGCTTCTGCTGCCTCCTCCGCACTTGACTAAGCTTACTGTGTAGGCGAAGAGTTTCAGAATAAAGATACCTAACTGTTGCGTCTGTGTCTTAAATATCAACTTGTCGGTATTATTGTGAACCATTATCATACTCATTCATGTGAAATAGGTTTAACCATTAATGGCTACTTCGTGGAGAAAAGTTTCATAATTAAAATATCCTAATACTGCACATGTGTCTTATTTCACATTTGTCGATGTTTCATACCATACGTTAGCCAGGTGTTTCTCAGTGTATATACACTAAGAGTTTACTACTTTCTTGACTGGTGGTGAACAGGTTACGTGTAATCTTAATGACCCTCGTGTAGTAGTGGGCCTGATATTTACAGTGCACTTTCACCGCCATCGTGTAGTCGACAGGCTTTAAACCCCATTGACCAATCAACCATTTATAAGTACAGTTATTTTCCTCTTGTAAATTTTTATTGTTATTTTATTTTTACTGTACACTAATGAACATGAGGATGAGAGGAGAGGGGAGAGAGGAAGTCAGTTTATGAAATTGCTTTTCTTGAGATATGCTGGGATAGATAACAGGGATTCCTGGTCTCCGGATATACCTTACGAGTTCCACGTACGTACTTTATGACATGGCTAAGCGTGAAGTTCTCCATGTGACTGTCTCCTCTAATTTATCATCAATGTACGCTTCCTCTCCTCCCATTCCCTATCTCCCTACCTTCCACTTTTTCGACGCAATCCATCAGCGCTCTCTCTCTCTTCTCTCGCGTCAGTTATCAATTCACGATCTGGAATGTACTTTTTTTTGGTTACTTTCCCCGAGACTCCTAAAGGTGTGTTCCATAACACCATACGTAGGAAACAAGAGAAAGAAGGGGAAACAAGGGGAAGGGAGACAAAGGGAAGGGGGAGAGGATATTATTTTCATCCTTGTGCCCCTCAAGTGTTATTGGATACCACGTCATGCATCACATTCTCATCCTTCCTCTACATTTTCCCCGTTCTCCCTCGGCTGCTTTTCTTTGTCGAAGATACCTGATCAGTACTTCCTCATACCACGTATTGGTAACCACTTTCTTCTAAATCATAGATACTTCCTTTAAGTAACTATTCTCTAACAACGTTACTCTCCTTATTTAACTTACTTTCATAATAGTCATCCAATTGACATAATTTAAGACAACATTAGAAACAAGATAATGAGTACATCCAACTGACCAGTTTCGATTGACAAGAGCCTGCAGCTAAAGAAGAATATTTTAACCCAGACGTTTCTACCTCGATGACTGAGCAAAAGCTCAGACCTGCGCAGCACAACTGTCCTTAAAGATTTGTTAAGTAATACCATGAATTAAGGAAAGATCCTAGACTTCACCTTACGAAAGCATACAAAGCAAATGAGATAGTAATTATGGACAAGGTTGATTATAGTGGAGACAGAAACTCACGCGACCTTAAAGAATCTAGTATTCGGTTCACGCTGGAAAATGTTTCTAACAATCAGCTTTCTTCGCTACACGCTGTCATAGATGACACCAATCTTATCTTTCAGAGAAGACAGCAATCAATAATCAACGATATCGGTTAAAAACCACCGGATAATTTCTTCATCCAAAACACGGCAACAATTATGGCATTAATGCCAGTAGTATGTGGTTTAAAAAGATTTATTTGTAAACAATGAGAATCGGTACACAGAGGCGAGGCTTCCAAACACTTCGAAACCTCTGCATTCAGTAAAGAATCCTGCAGAGCAGGTGAAACATTTCGACAATGAAAATACCAAACACAGACTGTATTAGATTCTGAAACAAGAGTATAGTTTATTCTGCAGCGTTACTCATTCTGCGAGCGAACATGCTTCCATAATGATCACTTTTAATCCTAAATAGTAGACACGCCATTAGCGATATTAAGTTAGCTGTTTCAACAAAGGTATCACTACTTTTACCAATTATCATTATCTAATTGCAACAAATCCTGTTTTTTTTGTAAAATACAACGAACTTTAGTGAATGTTTTTATATTATAAACGTCAGTGGTATTAATAGCATATTCGAGTTCGCTGTTATATTTTAAGATAAAGTACACCAGAGAAGAGGCGACACCATTAGCTTTTATAACACATCATTGCGACATGTACTTGGTACAAGCAGCAGTCATTAATTGAAAGATGAAGAGATAGGTTAAAGATACATAGCAGCAGCAGCATCCAAGCTTCTAAGGTGATAGATGACAACACAGTATATATCCACCTGTGATATCTCTTGTGGTGGGAGAGATCATCAGCATAGCAATAACACTCGTAGTAGAGCACGAGGCTTATATTCCACAACGTATCACTCAAAGGTGAGCTTTTCAAAATTCAGTCTCTCCCTTGAGCAAAACGTTGTTTGATAAAGGCTTCCTATGCTCTATGTATTACCTTACTTATCTACATTTTGCCTTTCAACCAATACTTGTACTTAAGAATGATACTCCAGTTGATGTGCAACAGTACAAGTTACATGATTAAAACAACTTAAGATATACTTAGATACTTAAAATATAGTATAGTGTCAATGCTCAGCTCCACACCTCGGCTATTCCTCGCTTCTTACCCTCTGTGTCGTTTGTAAAAATAAAATAAAAAACTCTTCCATACGTGTTGTTTGGCTTACCCAATAGTTTGCACTTGGTACTACTAAACAACGATTACCTTCGCTGAGTGAAAACACTGAAGATGTCAACACCGGCTGAAGAAACTGACGATTTCAACGTTAGCCGACAGAAGGAAAAGAGGAGGCATGGTAATCACATAAGAAGGTCTTAAAATGATATGATAAAATAAATAAAGATTTCCTAGTGTCTTCAGTGGGGATAAGAGGAGGGATGCACTAACACAACTCTGCTGTTGTAACTATGATTACAGAAGACTGGACACCACTAACACAAATCTGCTGCTATAGCTTTTAATATTTAATTACAGACTCCGTCTGTCTTTCACCATTGCCACTTTCCACCGTCACTTTCCCCAAATACTGTCGCAGCCTGGGTGTGTTCTCAACCCTTATCCTGTCTCCCACACCTCGTCCACTTACCTGTACTCTCCCACTGATAAAAAAAATATTTAATCTGCATTTATTTACCAAGGGCTCCCTTAAAAAGGCCGCCTGGAGACCGGTCAAAAAATAGACTCTTGATCAAAGGAATTGGAGCTATCCTTCCCTTCCTAAGATCATAGCTGACTGCTTTCCATTCTTAGAACTGTATGGCTCCTGCAAGTTCAACGCTTCCCTCTCGAATGCAGCAGTAATAATAATAATAATACTCCATAGGGAAGTGGAAAAGAATTCTTCCTCCGTAAGCCATGCGTATCGTAAGAGGCGACTAAAATGCCGGAAGCGGATAATAAATTTTAAAAGAAAAACTTTCGTTTTTCCTTTTACGTCATCCTACCTTGGTGGGATACGGCAGGTTCATTGACAATAATATTTAATAACAATAATCATAAGGATAATTGCCAAGGGATTCATTTCAAATAACTCTCCCTATAATTTTAAAATGACTTTTCAACCATCTAAAACAGTTTGTAGACGCCCTTCACGATGCCGTTTCGAACAAAACATAATTTTGACAAACAAGAAGTATTTTGCCTATTCTTCAACTTCTTTGGTACTTCTTATACCCGCCGAAGGCAACTTTCCTCCCTAACACTTGTGAACTTTCCCTACTACTACTATCTTTTCTTCCCCGCCATCATCACACTCTCCAGCCGCCAGTAACTCCCTCACTCTCTCTCCTTTACCTCTTCTTCCTAGAATAATATTTTATTGTCTAACATCTCATCGACTAAAAACCCGCACTTGAGATAGGAACACTGTGACGACGCTTCGGTTCGTCCGTTCTGGACCACTGTGACTTGACAAAGGTACAGGACGGACCGAAACGTCGTCATAAGTTTCACCTAAATGCGGGGTTTTGATCAATTGTTGCAGCCAAGTTATTGTTCTTCTAAATCTTTCACTCTGTCGTTGTCTGGGTTGATATATCTTCACTTCTTCCAAAATAATAATTCGATATTTTCCACACAACAACTTACCCATTACATTACCGTTATTGTACCCCAATTTCTTGACAATTACCTTTACCTACTTTCTCTAGTACTACTCTGACCACTATCCAAAAATAAAAAAAATAGCGTAGTTTATAACTTTCTATTTCATGTGACATTTCCCTATCATTCCCAACTCTCTCCAGTCATCCAGTTAATAAATTTAGCTAACCTTTTCCAATGTACAATAACTTTATCGTCCACAATCTATAACTTTCAAAGTTCCCCTCCACCTTTAAGTCTCCCTGCCAGTCAGGCCGTTGTTTCCCTGTCTTAGGCAACTTTCCCTGTCAATCAACGACTGATTCAACACCATTACAAAAAAAATCCCCTGCCGTCAACGGAGTTTTTCCCCAAAACATCTGAAAGTGTCCCCGCCACACACTGCTCAGTCATAACCACACACTTACACAACTTTTCCCGACCACTTCCCTGTCATCTATAATATTTTTTCACCTATATGCCTTAACCATCGAACTGAGGAAGGCCTCTCCTCTGAAGGGTCTTACTGCAATACTCTTCACAAGGTTTATATCCTCATTTAATTAGTCCTGTTCAAAATTAATTTTTCGTCGCGAAATTCTTTTACAAGAATCATTTTCCTGCCAGTGACGTTAATGTTATTTTTTTTGATAACCAGCTTGCGTGTGCGTGTATATGTGTGCGTGTGTGAGTGTGTGTGCTTGTGTGTGTGCGTGTGCGTGTGTGAGTGTGTGTGCGCCTGTAAAACGCAGTGAACATAGCCTGCGCCTTAATTACTATTAATACGTAGTTAGGTTTATGAGAGTCTAGAGATTTTGGTGAATTGTTTAAAACATATTATACACTCAATCTCTCATAGTGCTAACATATATATATTTCTCGGTGCCTCATTTCACTCTGTATAAGGAACTAATTATGTAACATACATACTCATGTCTCATGTAACTGATAAACGATGTATTGATCACTTGTTATGTTAGGGATGAAATAAATTAAAACTATGTACAAATGTGAAAGCCAGAGCAGCTGGGTATGGTCACTGCTGGCTCATACAAGCTGACTCGGTTAATTGTAAAATTATGGCCTTGTTATGTAACCCATCAATATTTTTGTTGTTTGTGTATGATTTATAATGATATTTGTACGATATGTCATAGTCCTGTATAGGAACACGACGAGATTGCAGAGAATTTTTATATTTAATTGAGAAGGTATCTTTTACAGGGAAGGTGACATGTACTTTCCTTGATTTATGTACTAATCATAGAGTTAAATTTGTTTATATGCAGGTTTATATACAGGTATTTGACTATGTTAAAGTGAGATCATGCAGCAACACACTGCATATCTTGACTCTGCTTTTTACCATTCTGTTTATTTGATATATTGGATTGTCTAGATTGTTTACATTTATTTGTTACTAGGCAAGGAGCCATATTAAAAAAAATTATGGTTTAGCTGAAATTATAAATGCTGCAGCACATAATATTGGTGGAATACATAGCATAAATGCTCACTTTGTATTAGTAAAATCTTCTTATGGCTAAGACTTTCTGTCACTTTTGAAAGGGATAAATTAGTGGTGTGTTTTGATTTGATCTTTTGAAAAGGTGACTGGGAGAATCTACTGAGTTACTGCAGCACCAGATCCCTAAGATACTAGATGTGCTTACTGGTTCTCTGGATTGTTCTTTTAAATCTAACAGTCTTGCATGGTTGCTAGGTAACTCTAATTTTTAGTCATGTCTACCTATATTGGACATTTTCTGATGTGTGTGTTTTGGGGTGAATTTTCCTTTTTTGAATTGATGTATTAACTCAGCTAGACTAACATGAATTTTTCATGCATTTTGTGTTGTTCTTACATTACGTTCTTGTATCACCTTTAATTTTTACCAAGTGTATTAGTTAAGAAACGGTACAGTTTATTTTTTCCCTGATTTTATTGTTTTTTATTGCTATATCTGGTGTCACGAGTTGTAGGATTATCAGTGTACATCGTCTAGATTTTCAAGGTCGGGACGAGACGAAGTGAGACCAAACATAGACCAGCGAGAAAGAGGTCAAGATTAGTACTAGTCGAAAACTTGGTAGCGAATGGGGAAGGCATTCCTGGAGGGTGTGAAGCGACTCATGTATTCAAAGAAGGTTCCTGGAGGAATAGGAACGTTTATGGCCTTATTACCCCACGTATTGGACATGAATATTCCGCTGGGTAAAGTGTTGTTGTACATTACTTTTCGTCATTTCTGTAATGATTGTTATGAGTATTACCTCTGGTGGAGGAAGGGTTATGTCAATGTTTGTGGCAAACATTCTCTCGAAAAACTCATTTAAGTTAGAAAAGGCCTCGTATAATTTTTTTGTTCGTTTTTTTTTTTTTTGTCTAAAGTGTATTTAGTAATTGTTTGTGAATTTAATCACTTATAAAAGTATTTTGATGTAAGGGTAAGTACATCCTTTAACAGTATACTGCATATTATAAATTAAATGTCAAATGTAGGGGAGTGATATATTTGTCTGTCTTTACAATTTCAAAATCATCAGTACTTCTCATATTATTAGTGCATTAGTTGTGGCTTATCTTATCCTTGATGTAATAGTTTTTTTTCCTTGGAGGCCATTTTTTTTTTTTTCAATATTATAATTCTAATATATTATTGCATGTCCTGTATGCCACTTCCATATTTTACTTTTGTTTACAATTAATGCCCTTCATGCTTAACCCCATCTTCATATGGTAAAACATTGTTCATGTAAGGTTATAACAGGATTGTACTGCCTTAATGACTTCCTTTATCCACATTTCTTTCTCCCTATTTTACCCTTAGAGTAAAAGAAAAAAATTGGCCCCGCCATATAAATCTATGTTTATTTTTGCATAAGTGTACATGCATGTGTATGTTTACACGTGAATATTCATGTATATTTGTTTCTGCCATATATTTTACACTAAGCCTTTACCACCCTTAAATCTTTCATCATGTCACTTTCAATTACCGTCCTTCGCATCCTCCCTCCCCTCTAATTCTCTTTCCTTCCTTCCTTTCATCTGTCAGTCTCTCTCTCTCTCTCTCTCTCTCTCTCTCTAGACCTCCCTCCAAAGATCTAATATATTCTATCAAGCCTCCCTTCTTCCCTGCTGTTCTTTCCCTCATTCCTCCCCGATGCATCGCATCCATCTCTCCCTAGCTTCTTACTCCTAGTTTTCTTCCTTCCCTTCCATTTTTCCCTATTTTCTCTCTACCTCTCATTGGATCCTTTTCTCTGTAACAACTACTGGAAGCTTCAAGGAATCCTCCACTGATACTCCAGTGGAGGATCCACTGGACCCTCCACTGGAATCTCCACTGAAAAAGCCTGCACGTGTTCACCAGACTGGAAAGAGGCCACAAAATTTTCGTGCAGAAGCACGCCAGTCTGTGGTGAAAACTTTGTCGTCTTCAAAACCAACAAATGTGACTTTTATAGTTATATACGTCAGCTGTAGTTGGCGTTCCGCCATTATAACACACAAAAACGTGACTCTTGAGACTAATGAATGGAGGAATGGACGAAAAACACACATGCACATACAGAAACACATGCACATACAGAAACACATGCACATACAGAAACATATGCACATACAGAAACACATGCACATACAGAAACACATGCACATACAGAAACATATGCACATACAGAAACACATGCACATACAGAAACACATGCACATACAGAAACACATGCACATACAGAAACACATGCACATACAGAAACACATGCACATACAGAAACATATGCACATACAGAAACATATGCACATACAGAAACACATGCACATACAGAACACATGCACATACAGAAACATATGCACATACAGAAACACATGCACATACAGAAACACATGCACATACAGAAACATATGCACATACAGAAACACATGCACATACAGAAACACATGCACATACAGAAACACATGCACATGTAGAAACGCACATGCACAGAGAAGTACATGCACACAGAGAAACACATGCACACTCTAAAAATAGGAGAGAAATGGGAAGTCAACTAGTGAGTTGGAATGAAGTAGGGGAGGGGAAAGGTACTGCCCTACAACTGCTAACTAAATACTGAAGAAGAAAAAAACACTAAAATGGTTATAACTAAGACCATAATTTTTTAAAGAAGTGGACCGGTAGGCCACGGAAGGCCTCGGTCAGATGACCAAAACCTCCAACCGCGGCGGGTCATCATATAACTAAATCCCGCGTCAGGAAACACTTGTCCTGTTTCCTGACGAACCTTACCTAACCTAACTGAAGAAGCGATAAAAAAACGTAACTCTGATCATGAAAATTTAAATGTTTAACCATAAATAGGAATTTTTTCACACATTCTCTCTTGTGTCTCTCTCCCTCTATTACATGCACTATTATACGAGTATAATATTACATGCACTATTATACGAGTATAATATGAACACCTGCTGAATGAACTGTCAAACGACTGAACAATCAATTTAAATGTGTTACAGGTCATTTTTGCGCTATCTTCCAAGACGATAATGCACCAATTAACACCGCTAGAGTTGTTCAAAACTGACATGAAAAACATGAAAGTGAAGTCGAACACTTGGATTGGCAACCACAATCGCTGGATGTAAATATTATCGAGCATTTGTGGAGTCAATTGGAACAGCAAGTCAAGAACCGATCTCCTCCACCGTCGTCTTTGGAAGAGTTAGAGCAGGTTTTGCTTGAGGGATGGCTCAAAATTCTCCTGGATACTGTTCAAATGCTATATAAATTAATTCCTCACCAATTTGTGCTGTTTTAGCTGCAAATGGAGGACCAACTCCATATTGAAAATTAAAAAAATATGTTATAAAAGGTATTCATATTATTAGGTATTCATATTATGTGTGTAGGAGGGAAGGGGACTAGTTCCCAGTAAAAGTAGGCCTTAGACAAGGATGTGTGATGTCACCGTGGTTCTTCAATATATTTATAGATGGGGTTGTAAGATAAGTGAATGCGAGGGTCTTGGCAAGAGGTGTGGGGTTAAAAGATAAAGAATTAAATACAAAGTGGGAGTTGTCACAGTTGCTTTTTGCTGATGACACTGTGCTTTTGGGAGATTCTGAAGAGAAGTTGCAGAGGTTGGTGGATGAATTTGGTAGGGTGTGTAAAAGAAGAAAATTGAAAGTGAATATAGGAAAGAGTAAGGTGATGAGGATAACAAAAAGATTAGGTGACGAAAGATTGGATATCAGATTGGAGGGAGAGAGTATGGAGGAGGTGAATGTATTCAGATATTTGGGAGTGGACATGTCAGCAGATGGGTCTATGAAGGATGAGGTGAATCATAGAATTGATGAGGGAAAAAGGGTGAGTGGAGCACTTCGGAGTCTGTGGAGACAAAGAACTTTATCCATGGAAGTAAAGAAGGGAATGTATGAGAGTATAGTTATACCAACACTCTTATATGGGTGTGAAGCATGGGTGATGAATGTTGCAACGAGGAGAAGGCTGGAGGCAGTGGAGATGTCATGTCTGAGGTCAATGTGTGGTGTGAATATAATGCAGAGAATTCGGAGTTTGGAAATTAGGAGGAGGTGCGGGATTACCACAACTATTATCCAGAGAGCTGAGGAGGGGTTGTTGAGGTGGTTCGGACATGTAGAGAGAATGGAACGAGACAGAATAACTTCGAGAGTGTATAAATCTGTAGTGGAGGGAAGGCGGGGTTGGGATCGGCCTAGGAAAGGTTGGAGGGAGGGGGTAAAGGAAGGTTTGTGTGCGAGGGGCTTGGACTTCCAGCAAGCATGTGTGAGCGTATTTGATAGGAGTGAATGGAGACAAATGGTTTTTAATACTTGACGTGCTGTTGGAGTGTGAGCAAAGTAACATTTATGAAGGGATTCAGGGAAACCGGCCGGCCGGACTTGAGTCCTGGAGATGGGAAGTACAGTGTCTGCACTCTGAAGGAGGTGTGTTAATGTTGCAGTTTTATAACTGTAGTGTAAAGCACCCCTCTGGCAAGACAGTGATGGAGTGAATGATTATGAAAGTTTTTCTTTTTCGGGCCACCCTGCCTTGGTGGGAATCGGCCGATGTGTTAATAAAATATATATATATATATATATATATATATATATATATATATATATATATATATATATATATATATATATATATATATATATATATATATATATATATATATATATAATATAAATATATATATATATATATATATATATATATATATATATATATAATATAAATATATATATATATATATATATATATATATATATATAATATAAATATATATATATATATATATAATATAAATATATATATATATATATATATATATATAATATAAATATATATATATATATATATATATATATATATATATATATATATAATATATATATATATATATATATATATATATATATATATATATATAAATATATATATATATATATATATATAATATATATATATATAATATATATAATATATATATATATATATATATATATATATATAATATATATATATATATATATAATATATATAATATATATATATATATATATATAATATATATAATATATATATATATATATATATATATATATATATATATATATATATATATATATATATATATATATATTTTGTGTGTGTGTGTGTGTGTGTGTGTGTGTGTGTGCATGAACAATTTCCCTGCACGAGGTTCAGTGGGACAGGGCACTGGCAGGGAAGTCAGTAAATGAGGTGATGGAATATGTGAAACAATATGCAAGGAAGCTGAGGAGAGGTTTGTACTCAAGTGTAACAGAAACAACGAGGCCAGGATGACCCCGTGGTTCACTCAAAGGTGCAGGGAGGCCAAAACCAAGTGTACTAGAGAATGGAAGAATTATAGAAGGCAAAGAACCCAGGAGAATAAGGAGAGCAGTCGTAGAGCCAGAAATGAATATGCATAGGTAAGAAGGTAGCCCCAACGGCAATACGAAAATGACATAGCAGCGAAAGCCAAATCTGACCCGAAGCTGTTGTACAGCCATATCAGGAGGAAAACAACAGTCAAGGACCAGGTAATCAGGCTGAGGAAGGAAGGAGGGGAGATCACAAGAAACGACCGAGAAGTATGTGAAGAGCTCAACATGAGATTCAAAAAAGTGTTCACAGAGGAGACAGAAGGGACTCCGGAAAGACGGAGAGGCGGGGTACACCATCAAGTGTTGGACACAATATATACAACCCAGGAAGAAGTGAAGAGGCTGCTAAGCGAGCTAGAGAGAGGGAGCAGAGGCGCTGTGTTTGCCACTAACAACATCTATTGAAACAGGGCGACTACCTGAGGTATGGAAGACACCAATGTAGTCCCAATTTTTAAAAAAAGGAGAGACACGAAAAACTAAACTACAGACCAGCGTCACTAACATGTGTAGTATGCAAAGTCATGGAGAAGATTGTCAGGAGAAAAGTGGTGGAGCACCTAGAAAGGAAGGAGCTTATCAACGACAACCAGCACGGTTTCAGAGACGGGAAATCCTGTGTCACAAACCTACTAGAGTTTTATGACAGGGTGACAACGGTAAGACAAGAGAGTGGTTTGTAGATTGCGTTTTCTTGGACACAGTTCCACACAAGAGATTAGTGCATAAGCTGGAAGATCAGGTAGGTATAACAGGGAAGACACTGCAATGGATTAGGGAATACCTGTCGGGAAGACATCGGCGAGTCATGGTACTTGACGAGGTGTCAGAATGGGCGCCTATGGCGAGTGGGGTTCCACAGGGGTCACTCCTAGGACCGGTGCTGTTTCTGGTGTGTGTGAACGACATGATGGAAGGAATAGTCTCAGAAGTGTTTGCAGATGATGTGAAGTTGATGAGAAGAATTAAATCGGACGAGGACCAGGCGGAATTACAAAGGGATATGGACAGGCTGCAAGCCTGGTCCAGAAACTGGCTCCTGGAGTTCAATCCCACCAAGTGCAAAGTCATGAAGATTAGGAAGGGCAAAGAAGACCGCAGGCGGAGTACAGTCTAGGATGTCAGAGACTACAAACCTCACTCAAGGAAAAGGATCTTGGGGTGAGTATAAAACCAGGCACATCTCCTGAGGCGCACATCAACCAAATAACTGCTGCAGCATATGGGCGCCTAGCAAACTTAAGAATAGCATTCCGACATCTCAAGAAGGACCCTGTACACCGTGTATGTCAGGCCTATATTGGAGTATGCAGCACCAGGTTGGAACCTACACATAGCCAAGCATGTAAGAAAATTAGAGAAAGTGCAAAGGTTTGTAACAAGACTAGTCCCGGAGCTAAGGGGCATGTCTTACGATGAGAGGTTAAGGGAAATCGACCTAACGACACTTGAGGACAGGACAGATAGGGGGAATATGATAACGACATATAAAATACTGAGAGGAATCGACAAGGTGGACAGAGAAGGATGTTGAAGACTCAGATGAATCACAGGGATGATAGGAAATATTTCTTCAGTCACAGAGTTGTCAGGAAGTGGAATAGTCTAGGAAGTGATGTAGTGGAGGCAGGATCCATACATAGCTTTAAGAAGAGGTATAATAAAGCTCATGGAGCAGGAAGAGTGACCTAGTAGCGACCAGTGAAGAGGCGGGGGCCAAGAGCTGTGACCTGACCCCTGCAACCACAACTAGGCGAGTACAAATAGGTGAGTACACACACACGATAAGGCTCTTGGAGCAGATAGAAAGTGGACTTAGTAGCGACCAGAGAAGAGGTGGGGTCAGGAGCGGTGAATCAACACCGGGAACCACATATAGGTGAGTACACACACACACACACACACACACACACACACACACACACACACACACACACACACACACACACACACACACACACACACTGTGTAAGTCTCCATTCACTTGTTGCCTCATATCACCCTGCAGTAAACAGATACATGGTTCTCACATGACTGTTGTGGGAAGCATCTCTTAAGACAATCAGACGCTAGAAAGAAGAAAAAATAGAATAGGCGAGTGACATAGCATAGGCCATAGGTAAATACTAAACCAACAAGTGAATACAACAGAAGAGTACAAACTATTACTATTATCATCATGGGGAGTGTTAACCCGTAGATATTATACAGCGCCCGTGAGGGTTATGGAAGGCATTCAGGCCCAATTCAGAGAACTGGAACACAGATCCAATTCCTTAGTTCAAGAGCCCCTCACCAGCATCAACATAACAGGGAGAACACCAGCCAGAAATCTCTAAGAAGATAAGACCAGACAGAAAAGTATTCATAAGAGGTGAGAAAGCTTTGAAACTTTTCTTAATTGATTACGCTGCATAATTATCAACGCTTCCATGAAAATTCAATTACGGTAATTATCAATAATGATAATTATGCGGTGAAATAAATAGTTTATGAATATATTAAATTGTTTATATTAATTATGAAGCGAACTTCTGCAAAACCTACGATGCATAGGGCAGTGTTTACAACGTTTACAGGGCAGTGTTTACAACGTTTACAGAGCAGTTGTTTACAAGGCAGTGTTTACAACGTTTACAGGGCAGTGTTGTTTACAAGGCAGTGTTTACAACGTTTACAGGGCAGTTGCTTACAAGGCAGTGTTTACAACGTTTACAACGTAGTTTACAATGTTTACAAGGCAGTGTTTACAGCGTTTACAAGACAGTGTTTACGTTTACAGGACAGCGTTTACAAGGCAGTGTTTACATAGTTGACAAGGCAGGGTTTACAACGCTTACAGGGAAATATTTACAGAGTTTACAAGGCAGTGTTTACAACGTATACAAGGCAGTGTTTACATAGTTAACAAGGCCAGTGTTTACAGAGTTTACTGGGCAGTGTTTACAACGTATACAAGGCAGTGTTTACAACGTATACAAGGCAGTGTTTACATAGTTGACAAGGCAGTGTTTACAACGCTTACAGGGCAGTGTTTACAGTGTTTACAACGTATACAAGGCAGTGTTTGCAGAGTTGACAAAGTAGTGTTTACAGCGTTTACAGGGCAGCGTTTACAACATTTACAGGGCAGTGTTTACAATGTTTACAGAGCAGTGTTTACAATGTTTACAGAGCAGTGTTTACAGCGTTTAGAGCAGTGTTTACAGCGTTTACAGAGCAGGGTTTACAACGCTTACAAGGCAGTGTCTAGAGCGTTTACAGCGTTCATAGAACACTCTTTACAGAAATGTTTATAGAGGAGATGAACTGCTCTCTGCAGGAGCGCAACTCAAGAATATTAGAGCTCCAATGAGGCCCTGAAGCCCTGGTAAGATAATAGAGCTCAGCAGCAGCTCTGGAAGCTCAAAGGAACATTGTGAAGCAGCTAATGACGAGACTTTAATCACCGTGAAATAGACTGGGAAGTAAGACCCCCCCAACTCCACCCCACTGGTGGAGAGATGGTGGAGAGGGCACGGTGGAGAGGTACCATTGGGAGGTACCAGTGTAAGGTACTAGTGTAAGGTACTAGTGGGAGGTACCAGTGTAAAGTACCAGTGGGAGGTCCCACAAGATTATAAGGACTGATGTGACGCTACCTTGCGGGGGTGGTCCTAAGGTACTGTTGCAACTTGTTTGGTGGTGCTAAACTAACCAGCGTCCACACACTGGTAGCCTGAATGCCAACACGCGTCATTAAACTCAACATTACCATGAGGATAAACCAGGCTGAGAGAGTAGCACGGAAGTTTCAAGCTTAGTGGACACAGAATCGAGTCTCAGCCGCTTAGTGACCCAAACAGTAATTTACAACTCACTTTAATAATAATAATAATACTGCCCTCGATATACACGCATCACCTAATTTCCCGGTGCCACTGTCGTGCCTCCTTGCAAATATGGTGAGCATGCAAGCCACATAATGCAAAGCAAAATTACAAAAGCTAGGATGATTCTATCAATATATACGTTTTCCTGGGTAAGAGTCATGTATTTAAGGTAAGAGTCATGTCACTAAGGTAAGAGTCATGTCTCCAGTACTTCCTTTAGATTAACTTCCTCAAACGGAAGCACACATCAAAAACCTTTTTCTGCCCCTCCGTTTAAGAGCATATTTCTCGGCTCATTTATTTTTACCACTTGAAGTTTCCTTTCTCACCCATAAAAGGTTTTCAGATTAGACACATTTAAACTGCCTTTACAGACATAACTACATTAATGTACACACACACACACACAAACAAGAACGGAAGACAAACACTCACGCATACACGGACGAAAGACAATGGAAGGAAACTGCAAGAGGTCTTTCATAGACTGAAAGAATGATTAGTAAGTGGCTGTTATAATACAACCTTCTTCACCCCAACACGCACGCACACTACTAATACGGAACAATTCGTCCCGCTCAACTGAAGTAATCATAATTCGGGCCGCTGACATTCCCTCCATCCCTTCCCTCCCTCAACAAGGCAGAAAAATGAAGCAATTCCAGCAATATGGCTGAAATGTGCATTATTGATAATAATAGCCAGAAGGCGCTGCGCCTGTGTCATTTATCAATGCTGCAGCAATAGACTTCAAACTCCCACCCACACCCCAAGCCAAAGGAAGGAGAGGGAAGAAAGGGAAAGGGAGGAGGGAGGCAGGGGAGAAACTGGAGGGAGGCAGAGAGGCATGAAGGGACGCAGGGAGGAAGGGAGAAGAGAGTTTCGCTTTTCTTCCATCTTCAATATTAATTCTGCCTAAGGCCGCTGCGAGGCTCAGTCCTCAGCACCTCTGTACACACTACAACATTTAATCTTGCGTTACCTAATCGCAACAGCCTGAGAAACATGATTCTAAGAGTCAATACCTGAGAGGGTTTCACCTAAGGAGACCTTCTCTAAGGAGGGCTTCCCTGAGGGATAGCTTACCTAAGAGGGTTTTCCCATAAGAGGAACTATTCTAAGGTCTGCCTAAGGACATCTTCCTAAAGGAGGTGTCCCTAAGAGTAGATTCCATAAAGGAAACCTCTCTTAAGTAGAGCTTACTTAAGATCTGGCTTGAAGGGAATTTTACCAAGGGAGGTTCCCTTAAGAGGAACTTACCGAAGATCTTCATTAAGGGCAACTTCCCTAAGGCAAGTTGCCTTAAGAACTTGAATAAGATCTGCCTTAAGGGTAACTTTCCTATGGAAGAGTCCAGTGGGAGGAACGTCCATAAGATCTCTCTTGAGGATAACTTATCTAAGGAAAGCTTTCCT
Source organism: Cherax destructor (assembly GCA_009830355.1). Classification (NCBI taxonomy): domain Eukaryota; kingdom Metazoa; phylum Arthropoda; class Malacostraca; order Decapoda; family Parastacidae; genus Cherax; species Cherax destructor. The sequence goes on along the minus strand of WNWK01002012.1, from coordinate 168,449 downwards.
CTGGGAATCTTTCCTAAAAAGAGTGTTGGCTAAGTATTGGTGAGCGTGTTGATGGTGGTGATCCGTCAGCTTGCCTCTTGGCCACACTCACCAATATGTTGTCATTACCTCGTACTACTGCATTAACACTCAGCCAGCCTCGCACCAGCAAGAAAATTGCCTGTTCTAAGGAACCCCTGAGGCTCCAGCAGAAAGAGAGAGAGAGACTGTACCCTTCTCTAGAACATCACTTAATCTGAGGTCATTTATTGCTAGGATGACTCGTGTCTGGAACATGTTCGTACAGAACAACGACATTAAGGAAAAAGCCAGATGACCAAATGAAATCGCTGGCCCATAGATAATTCCAACTTTATCATGTTTCCCATCAGTATATCTCTTAACATTAAAAAATGCTTTTAAATGAGTTATGTAGGTAACAGCTCTCAGCTTGTAAATAAAGTTAGTAACCCTAAACCTAATTTTGCAAAACCCAGTGTACGAGAGAGAGAGAGAGAGAGAGAGAGAGAGAGAGAGAGAGAGAGAGACTGATGGTGAACCTTTCAGTATCAGTTGCTGCAACTCGTCCTCAGACAGACAAATTATTCCGTCATTGTAAACAGTAACTGTAATAGACATACACTAAACGGTAATATACACAAAAGCTGAAATATATCGATAAGTGTGTGAATAAGACACTGAGAATTTTGGGCATTTTATTGAGAAGACGTTTCGACCACCAAGGACTGATCAAGCCCCAGGTGAGCGAAACGTTTTCGCAACAGACGCCATAAACCTTATTTTGCTTCATATTAACATACAAAACAGTAAGTTAAAACATAACATACTGGCTTTCTATTTTACACATGACAAGAAACGTACTTAAGGATCGTAAGTGCGATTTTCAACATACTATCAGTAGTACCATTGACCATTCACCGCACTATCTCATCGTGAATTAAAATTCATATATTGAACTAAACCAAACCCAAATAATGCCTGTAGAGATATTAGAACAATTAATGCAAAAAATCAACAATGATTATGAAGAATAAAAAAGTCACAATTCTGTGACTGGAACAATACACAAATAACCCGCACTTAGGAAAAAGAAACTTATGGCAACGTTTCTGTCCGACTTGGACCATTAAGTAGTCACACAGAAGCGCGAAAAGAAGGGAGCCAGTATGTATACGAGAGGGGAGAAGGGGCCACGAATAGAATGAGTGTGGTTTGTGTATAATTATGTTAAAAGTACGTAATGTTAATAATACTTATAATAACAGCATATTACTTATATCTATAATAAGAGCACGTTATGTCACTTATATCTATAATAACACCACGTTGTGTTATTTATATCTGCAATAAGAGCATGTTATGTTATGACGAAATTCCTACTCATGTGAGAACTAGCTTAGACACCTGAGGACGGGTTGGCAGTAAAGAATACATAACACTACTTAAAAAACCTCTTTAATTAAGAGACAAAGCACATTCATATGTATTAAAACTTGCGTAACTTCAATTAAAACAAGCGTAACCACAATCAAAACTTGTGTAACTACAATTAGAGTTATCAAATGTGGAAACTACTGAAGTTGAATATAAAGTGTGAGCTGGTGTTATGTTAACCTGACGTGATGCTTTGTACATTTGTATGGCACGCCATCACCACTATAATACTGTTGTACTGTATGACACACCATAACTACAACCATTACAATATAATAGTATTGTATAGTACACCATCAACACAACCACTACAGTAATGCTGTATTGTATTAGGTCAACCTTACCCTACCTTACCAATTTAAAGACGGTATTTCAAACAAAATATAGTTCTTAAAGACGGTACTTCATAATATAGTTCTTAAAGACGGTACTTCAGTCATAATATAGTTCTTAAAGACGGTACTTCATAGTATAGTTCTTAAAGACGGTACTTCAGTCATAATATAGTTCTTAAAGACGGTACTTCATAGTATAGTTCTAAAAGACGATACTTCATAGTATAGTTCTTAAAGACGGTACTTCAGTCATAATATAGTTCTTCAAGACGGTACTTCATAGTATAGTTCTTAAAGACGGTACTTCATAGTATAGTTCTTAAAGACGGTACTTCATAGTATAGTTCTTAAAGACGGTACTTCATAGATAGTTCTAAGGGTTCATGTATATTCTTAAGACGGTACTTCATAGTATAGTTCTTAAAGACGGTACTTCATAGTATAGTTCTTAAAGACGGTACTTCATAGTATAGTTCTTAAAGACAGTACTTCAGTCATAATATAGTTCTTAAAGACGGTACTTCATAGTATAGTTCTAAAAGACGGTACTTCATAGTATAGTTCTTAAAGACGGTACTTCAGTCATAATATAGTTCCTAACGACGGTACTTCAGTCATAAAATACACAATGAAATATATTTTTTAGCTACATTCAGAATGATTATTGAGAAATTATTGCATACAAAAATTTTCGCTTGCACTATTCGGCAAGAAGTGCGTTGTTATTTAAGCTAAAATCGCAAGTTTTACTTATTCGGTACCACACACACACGCATATATATATATATATATATATATATATATATATATATATATATATATATATATATATATATATATATATATTTCATTACGCAATTGAGTAGTTTTAAGCAATTAACAATACTGCGACTGGTCGGGAATCGAACCCCGATATTTTAGCGCGTCTTCCGGAAGGCCTGTTGAAATTCCGAGACGCCTTAGTCCATTCGACCATCAATTCTTCAAACATTAGATGCCCATTACCACAAAACACATATCACCCCTGATGCGAACACACACGTAGCCATGGAAGCTACAGGTCTAATTTCATTCTCCTGTCTGGAATACCAGTCATCGTGTGTACACACACACACACACACACACACACACACACACACACACACACAAGCTTCAACGAGAAACTCACAAGTCTGTATTATCTCTCCAAGACAGGGACCTCCTTCAATGACACAACTTTACTGAAAACATTGTGAACTGGCTTCTCGGGTTGGTCGCTTAGTGGAGAGGAGCTAGACCCACAAGTTAGTGGAAGATGTGTGTACCTGGTGGAGAGGTGCTGCACCCACAGGGTAGTGGATGCTGCACTATAAGAATCACTAACGCACAGGTTATGGTTCTTTTTATTTTTTTATTGTAAAGGATTTTCTTTTATTTCTGCTTTGAATTTAGTTTTTAAAATAATTCATTTTAGTATGTGTTTTACTATGGATTTTATTTTGATAATAGTATGATAGATATTACCAGGTAACATACAGATCTTATCATAATGTTACCAAGAAACACAGATCTTATCATAATGTTACCAAGAAACACAGATTTTGTCATAATGCTACCAAGAAACACAGATCTTATCATAATGTTACCAAGAAACAGATATTATCATAACGTTACCAAGAAACACAGATCTTTTTGTAATGTTACCAAGAAACACAGATCTTTTCGTAATGTTACCAGGAAACACAAGTTATCATAATGTTACCAGGAAACACAAGTTATCATAATGTTACCAGGAAACACATATTTTATAATATCAGGACAAATGCACAAGTCTTATCTGTCTTACACTTCCATATTTTATATTTCATTGTTTAATCAGCTTGTGAATAAGCTCAAAGCAGCAAAAAAAAAAAGTTAAGTCACTACTACGATCCTACAATCTATCTACCTCTATTAGATTAGGGGACTGTTAAGAATTATCGTGTATTGTTGATGTGAATGAGACGAGGAGAGACAAGCAGTCATTAATGGACTTCAAACTCAGTGCCATCACAGCTGCAGGGAACGTCTTCCCTGCCGCCCCGAGTTTAACCCACTTCGTCGATATGCAACAATGGGTGGCCGAGTCAACAAGACGCAGTCGCTCCAGGGACGCGGCTTGTGTTTACTTGCCGCCCGGGATCCACCGCGTCAGCTGACGTAGGTTCCCACGCTGGGTCGAGATTTCCCACGCTGGGTCAAGATTTATCATGCTGAATCAAGATTTCCCAAGCTGGGTTAAGAATTTCCACGATAGCTCAAGATTTCCCACGCTGGGTGAAGATTTCCCAAGCTGAGGTCAAGATTTCTCCAAGCTGGGTCAAGATTTTCCCACGCTGGTTCAAGATTTTTTCCACGCTTGGTCAAGATATCCCACTCCAGAGCACCAACTGTCAACAGGTTTAAAGGTCGGATGTTCTATTGAGAGTTCCCTCAATAGATGAAGCAAGTCTCCCACGCTAAATCGAGTTTCCTCGCTAAATCAAATTTCCACGCTAGATCAAGAATTTCCACGTTGGATCAAGAAGTTACACACTAAGTCAAGAGTTTCCACGCAAGATCTAGAGTGTCTACGATAGATCAATTGTTTCCACGTTAGATCACGAGTTTCCATACGAGCTAAAGAGTTTTCACGCCAAATTAAAAGTTTTGACTCTAAATTAAGAGTTTTCACGCTAGATCAAGAGTTCTATGCCTTATCAAGAGCGAGGTCAAGAACCTCCTAACCAGGAGTGTCCCAGCAAGGTTCAAGAGATTTCCCAGCCGTGTCAAGAGATTTCCCAGCCAAGTCAAAAGCGTCTCAGCCAGGTCAGAAGCGTCCCAGCCATGTCAAGAGATTCTACTTCAGATAAAGTAGACTTACAGTCCGGCCAAGTAGGCTCTCTAATACCCTTCACATGCACTTCTTTACCTCCGTGAACCGTTTACACACACTCTAGTGTCCTTCACAGGTACTTTTCCCTCTCTAAAGCTCTCACACACCCTCAAACCTTCTGCCACACACCTTCCTCTCTCTCTCTCTCTCTCTCTCTCTCTCTCTCTCTCTCGCAGAAACCCTTCACATACCCTTAACCCCCTCTCCACACACAAACATTCCCCCTCTCTCTTTCTAAACTCCCTTTCCCCCACACATCTTAAACTTCGTCCCACACACCTTCCTCTCTCTGAACCCCCTTCTCACACACCTTCCCCTCTCTCTGAACCCCCTCACACACCTTCCCCTCTCTCTTAACCCTCTCGCACATTTTACCCTCTCTCTGAACCCCGTTCAAATCACACACCTTCCCCTTACACTGCCTATAACCATCTTGCCATTATAAGTCGGACTGGTTCACGTATTACTGAGCCTCACACTCGTAGCGGAAATCCTGTGCTAATTGTCTTGAGATCACCTGAGGTGTCTCTGCTTCCCGGATTACTCTTTATATACGACGTTCTACGATTTACAACTGAAGAACTCACGCAGACATGTCTAGCTTTGCTTTAATATTAGCAATGTGAGGGAAGAGCCTGAAGAGAGATGGAGGATAAGAAATGAGGAGAAGGAACGAGTGGGTCATATATATATATATATATATAATCAATAACAACACTGCGCTAGCCAGGGTTCGAACCCATGTTGTACTGGCCCGTCGAATATGGGTTCGAACCCTGGCTAGCGCAGTGTTGTTATTGATCAATACCACTCGTCAAGATAGTTTAAGCACTGTATCTTGGAAGATGGAACAGATTATGATGAAGACCTGCAAGGGAGGACAGATAGAGGAGGAAAGGAAGACTAGCAGGGAGAGAGAAGGGATGGAAAAAGGAGAGATGGAGATGGGAAGAGAGAGAAGGGAAGAAAAGGTGAGAGGAAATAAGAAGTAGGGAGAAAGAAATAAAAGACGAAGAAGAGCCATGGGGGAAAATAAGGAAAAGAAGAATAGAGGAAGATACAAAAAACAGGAAGGAGAGAAAAATGTAGATATGCAGTGAGGCAAACTGAACTGTGGTAGACAGGGAGAAGAATATGAAAAAAGGAAAGGGAGAAAGTAAGACAGGGGGAATAAGGAACGGAGAGTAAGTGGGATCATTGAGAAGACGGAAATAAGATGGAAATAAGTCACTTTGTCTGACTTTTTTGGGTTATCCTAGATTCTTGACACATATGCTGATATATATGATAATCTATGTAACTGCATTTGTGTACACCTGAATAAACTTACTTACTTACTAGTCATTAAACAGGAGTCTAGTAAACATGGCTAGGGAGGCTGAGGGAGGAGGGGTAATCGATGGGAAGGTAGAGAGGGAGGGGAAGGACTGTCACCCCAACACGAGAGTGACATTCCATGCCCTGAGGAATGTTCCTTTGTGCAACACCCAGTCACCAGTAGTCAGCTGAGGGCAACAATCATCAGTAGTCAGCTGAGGGCAACAATCATCAGTAGTCAGGTGAGGGCAACAATCATCAGTAGTCAGCTGAGGGCAACAATCATCAGTAGTCAGCTGAGGGCAACAATCATCAGTAGTCAGCTGAGGGCAACAATCATCAGTAGTCAGCTGAGGGAAACAATCATCAGTAGTCAGCTGAGGGCAACAATCATCAGTAGTCAGCTGAGGGCAACAATCATCAGTAGTCAGGTGAGAGCAACAGTCACTAGTAGTCAGCTGAGAGCAACAGCCAGTCACCAAGTAGTCAGCTGAGAGCAACAGCCAGTCACCAGTAGTCAGCTGAGAGCAACAGCCAGTCACCAAGTAGTCAGCTGAGAGCAACAGCCATCACCAAGTAGTCAGCTGAGAGCAACAGCCAGTCACCAAGTAGTCAGCTGAGAGCAACAGCCAGTCACCAGTAGTCAGCTGAGAGCATGTACATATAACTCTTTGGTCTCTGATTATTAAGAACAACTACTGTGAAAAATACAATTTACACGAATGATTTCTTGTATTATTAATAATAATAATAACAATATTATTATTACTACTGAAGTGTAGATAACTTGACCCATATATGTACATAAACACGACAGTCCTTAATATAGGTAGGAGATAATTATCCTCAGCAGACATCCTCGGTGTGGACTTTCGAGTCTCCTATCTACTATCACCTGAGTGACACCTCAGTAAAACCTGCAACAGCCTAAGTTTGAGATAAGATAGTTACACACAGCTTAAATTAAAAGGAAGATATAAAACCTGGATTGTTAATATATAAAGCCTTTTTTATGTAGAACTGACAGAAATTTACAATTAATAATAAAACAATAGATTATAATTCCAGTGCATTGGACATGTGAGGGATTTAAACCAGTTGTATAACTAAAATATCCCACAAAAAATCTGTATGGAAATACAGTGTTGAAATTTATATCACTGAATTTTTTACATTAAAAACTATTCATTGAAATTAAAATATTAGCTAAAGACTATCAGATATATTTATTATATATACTATACTTAATATCATAATTGACAAACTATGTTATTATGATAATGCCTTAACTTAGGCTACGCATCACTATTTTAACTTAGGCTATACATCAGTCTTAGGCTACACATCAATATCTTATCTTAGGCAACACTTCCCTATCTTAACTCAGGTTACACATCACTATCTTAACTCAAGACCATGTACGAGGCTCGTGAATGGATACCAGCATGTTGTTGCATTGTTTGTCTCCAGCTGTTCAAGCGAGAGTCTGGGGTTGGGTCATAGCTCCTAGCCGGTGAGCATGGGAGTTGTTTCCACCAACTCTAGCTAGCTGAGAGAGACCATTCAGACCACCTAGAGTTGGATATTACTAGTGAGGGAGTAGCAGTCAAGCAGACGTCTATACCCTGGTCATGGATTTTCAGATTTGACATCCGCTAAATTCTATTAGACAGAAGAACAGTGGTGGATGAGGAGTTGGCGAAACGTTTTCGTAATAAAGGTACGCAAATACTGCACAAGTGTCTCATTCTTCAACACCTGACCACTTCAAAAACGTCTGACATTTACATCACACCTGAGCACTTCACCATTACCTACTTCTCACGTCCAGTTTTCATTTCAAACCACATAATTTCTGAATTAAAATATTTCTACCCCTTCTTTCCTTCACTATACAAATGTATATTCAGCATTATCATCACACCTTCAGTTCTCAGCCTCTCCGATACATCCGTCTGAATCCCATAAGCTCCTGAGCATTCGACTCTCACATACAGGTTAGGTTAGGTAAGGTTTGTCAGGAAACAGGACAAGTGTTTCCTTATGCGGGTCTTAGCACTTGATGACCCGCCACTGGAGCTTTTGGTCATCTGACCGAGGCCTTCCACTGGCTTACCGGTCCACCCCTTTAAAAATTATGGTTATGATTATTACCATTAGTCTTTCACATACATTTTTCAACTTTCTCTCCAAGATACTCATGGCTATAGCAAGAAATTAGAAAGGCAGCATCACAATATTAAGAAAACAAAACAAAATGTACAGCTAAATGTACAGCGAATGTAAGTAGAAATTAATACAATTTACCTACCATCTTAATACGTATTCATAAGGCAAGGGAAACACCAGCAACATGACAGAGTGTAAAACATTTAACATGCTTCTTTTCTGACTAGTTATAAGTTAGACACATGTGCAATAGTTGGGTATCTTTATTGTTGAAACGTTTTGCCTATGCAGTAGGCTTCATCAGTCAAATACAGAGAAGAATGTATTGTAGGCACCAGGATGGATGGACTGATTACATCATCTTTACCTCACCACTATTCCTGCTGCCTACAATACATTTTCATCTGTATTTGACTGAAGAAGCCTACTGTGTGGGCGAAACGTTTAAACTTATCGGTATTTTATACCATTTTCAACATTCCGACTCGTATAATTATAATAATACCAATAATAATAAAAATCTTTATTTCTACAGGTACATGCACAAGGTATACAGGCTTAGCTGACATTAATGACATACTACTATACAAAAAGCCTCTTGTTATGCAGAACATTTCGGGCAAATTAGGTCAATTTTTGTCCCAAGATGCGACGCACACCAGTCGCCTAACACCCAAGTATCCATTTTACTGATGGGTAAACACTGGACAGCAGATATCTAAGGAAACACGTCCTAATGTTTCCCGCCGTACCGGGGATCGACCCCCGGACCTCAGTGTGTGAGCTGAGTGCGCTAGCGATCGAGCTATGGGACAAGAAAGTAGTACCATCCAGCAGGGTTGGCAAAATTAAGATTGTCAGCGCTCAGTAATTCGTGTACTAATTTGCGTACTTTGTGGTCGGACACAAGAGCACCTCTGGGAAATGAGAGAATTAAACAGGTGATATAAATGCAGCAGCGGTAATTGAGAGCCATGTTTAATTTGGTCAAAGGTGTTGAGATGTGAGCCAACGAGAAAAGACTTCTCTAATTTCTCAAGAGTCAAAGCTGGTAGTGATGAGGGAAAACGCCACACTGAAACACCAGGGAAGGAACGGGTGGGGTGCAACGTTAAATATGTGGAGGAAGAATGGAAAGGAACGTGTGTGAAGGAAAGGCCAGAGAGGAGAGGGCGGGGAGAAACGGATGTAGTGGACTGAACGGGAAGGAACGGACGGGAAGGAACGGACGGGAAGGAACGAATGGGAAGGAACACGCGTATTAAATCACTGTTTCAACAAGGGTTAAATGGAAGGTGCTCTGACGGGAAGCAAACATGAGTCCGATCAAGACTATAACTGAGCACCAACACCCATAACTGAACACCAACACCCATAACTGAACACCAACACCCATAACTGAACACCAACACCCATAACTGAACACCAACACCCATAACTGAACACCAACACCCATAACTGAATACCAACACCCATAACCGAATACCAACACCCATAACTTAGCACCAACACCCATAACTTAGCACCAACACCCATAACTTAGCACCAACACCCATAACTTAGCACCAACACCCATAACTTAGCACCAACACCCATAACTTAGCACCAACACCCATAACTTAGCACCAACACCCATAACTTAGCACCAACACCCATAACAGAGCACCAACACCCATAACAGCACCAACATAAACAAGAGTAAAGAGTATCTTGATTATTTTCTTATCTTATAATGCATTTATGGAAATGTGCTCAACCTGGAACGGTCATAGACTGTCTGCGGAAAAGAATACAATCAGGTTCGATCCCAGAATACGGAAAACAGATTCAATTCCTTGGATCAAAAGCCCTTCTCCGATATCAAGGGACCTTTTGGGGCATTATTATTATTATTATTATTGGAAAGCGCTACACCTGAGTGGTCCGAGTATATACTACATTAGGAAGAAATATGGTTTGATCCAAGGAAGGATAGTATAGCTCCAAATTCTTGGATCAAGATCCCTCACCTGCAATAGGAATATTATCAGATCGTTTCGTGTATCCAGTAGACTTCTTCAGTCGAATACAAAGGCAATAGAAACAGTAGAGATGTGAAGACGAAGTAATCAGTCCATCACCCTGGAAGATGTAGTTTTGAGGTGGTCAGTCCCTCAGCCTGGAGAGCTGTGCTTCATATTCTCACCTTGACAGTATAAAGTCTCCATTCTGTTGCTTCAGCTTCACACTGTTCCAGACTATGGAACAGAACTCTTCTCCAGCATCAGGAACTGACCACCTCAAAACTATGTCTTCCCAGGTGATGGACTGATTACATCGTCTTCACATTTCTACTTTTTGTGTTGCCTCTGTATTCGACTGAATAAGCCTACTGTGCAGGCGAAACGTTTCGGAATAAAGATGCTTAACTGTTCGCGTATGTCAACTTGTCGGTATTGTATACCAACATATTGTATACCAACATACTGTATTCCAGCATATTCACATTATCAGATCCAAGACCGAAGAGTTTACGGATACACTTCTACAGGCCTGACTGGTCTCCACATCACCTGACGGAGTATCGAACCTCCAGCACACGCTGCACTTAATGACCCACACGTGTTTACCGTTAAAATAAATCATTCTTATTATCCGTAAGGCTATGACTACCTGCATTAATGGTTTAGACTGTTTTTCAAACATACAACTTAAGATACTGTAATGGTAGTGTACACACACACACACACACACACACACACACACACACACACCGACATCAAGTCGACCGTCTTCATCAGCCGTCTGCTTCGTCTCCTGTGTCAGTGATTTGTTTCCACTTCCGAGGAACTTGTCACTAACGCAAACGTTGGCTGACCCACCCGTAGAAACACTGTCAAAAAGACTCTTTGGAATGCGAAAAGAAATGAACGTATCTTCAATTGGAACGAAAAGAAGATCAAGAAAAAATCCCTCCCCAAATCTGAAGACAAAGGCCGGGTTGCCTACTTCGCCTATCTCCTTCCCGCCACCATCGCCTCCAGACTTTTCAGAAACGAGATGCCAAGTCTTGCTTTTCTTGACAAAGAAGAAATTCACGATGAAACTGTAGCTGTGGGAAGCAAAAGTCAGAGAAGGAAAAATTTGCATGTTGAAACAATCAAGTGATCAAGTAACAATAATGCCAGACGATGCCATCTGGATCATTTGGCTCCACTGATTCAGGGACATTCCTGTTCCTCGTGAAACAATTTTCACACCAATGTTCTCGATGTCAGAGTTCGACTTTAAATTTGCCAGATATTCATTCAGTATCGCTGTTGTTTCTTTTCAACGTAACATTCAGGAGTAATTAGATTTTATCAAGGATTCCAGCGAGCGTCTTGTATTCGAAGGGAAGTCTCTTTGCACAATTCTAGAGGAAAAAACAGCAGAATCTGGCCTCCAGGTTATGGAAGTTGCTGGAGTCAGCTGGGTCTTTCATGTTACTCTTCTTCCAGGTAGATCTGTCTGTGACTCGATAAAGCCCACTGCGTGGGCGAAACGTTGTCAATAAAGGATCACATTATACTGCTTATGTGGTTATTTTTCCATGGTCTTTCCCTCGCCCGCCCAATCTCAGATTGGATTTGTTAAAACTCGAAGTAATTTAATCAAAGCTTGTTGATAGAAAGTAAGTTTAACCTTTTCACCAAAAACGTATTTTGTTTCTCACAATAAGGTCAGTAGTGTTTGGGTCTGGCACCAGATATAAATGTTTATTTTTATTTATAAATATATAATTAATGTGCAGTAGTTATTCTGTGCTTTTCTTCATTCGATAAAGAGGCTTCAAGACCTAATGTATCTGTACCTCGTTATACACACCCATTATTTAATTCATTTCCTTCAGGTTACTGGTAAAGGTTTGTAAACCCAAGAGGTACAAGCAAAACTGTGAAGGTTCATTGGGGATGGTCTGCTCGTTAACAGTTTTAAAACTCTCTAGTGGAGTAAGACCCTTAAGAATTCATTAAATGCGCTATCAAATAAAGTTTGTAGGAACTTCTTACCCTATGAGCGACAAGGCAGGCGTTGCAGAAGAGCAGATAAGAGGACTTAACAGATGGCTAAGAATTTTCTGCTTTAAAGATGTGTTGTGGCTTCTATAGTGTAAGTTGATGGAAATTTATTTCTCCGCTTCCTGGCGGAAACTGTTGGTTTCAGGACAGAACGTAAGATGCAAACACTAAAGAGTAGAAAAGGGAAACGTTGCTTGAAGACTTGCTGTGTCAAAACTTGTTCCCTAAAAGTGTGTCACATTGTCTTGGTATTATAGTTACTGAAATTTCAAAAGTACAGGGATGGAACAACAGAAAAAAAGTAAGCATGAATTTGGGATCTAAGGACGTATGCTGTCTCACCACTGTGCTATAGCCAAGGTATAGTTTCAACCAGAAGAAGCTTGTAGTTGACCACGCTACTAGACAGCAATGTGTGCACTTGCAAGAAAATAAACAGACTAGACCTGCTGGAGTGAAGACCTGTCGTCGAATACAACAACCAGTGAGCCAAAGCAAGGCGCCATCGCCTTTACTGCAGCAACCTGCAGCAGCAAGCACCAGCAATACCAGAGTAACGCCAGTGCTTCACCGCACCCACACAATCAATAAAACTTTACACCTACCACTCCAGCGCCACACTCAACACAACACCGCCACAACATGCCATAAAAACACTGCGACACGCTAAACCCACACCAGCGGCGGTACCATCAGACAGCTGGAAGAAGGAGAAGAGGGGCAAGGAGTGTAATGCTCGCATCTTACGATCTCCCAAGACACTGTATTCTCCATTCCATCATAGACACCCGAGACCAGAAACCGATAAGCGGCGGATAGCCCGTCCATATCCCGGGTCTGCCTCTACGCTGCCACACTGCTCCTCACCTAAGCTGCCGACTTTTATGCCTATCAAAATGCAAAAAAGACAGTGGGGTGTAAAGGGGGAGGAGGGGGAAGACTTAGGTGTTATATTTTATACTCCTACAGAATCGCCGCCGCCGTCTCCGCCTACTCTTCTTCCTCCTCCTCCTCCTCTTCCCCCTCCCATTCTTTTTTTTCTGCGCCTTCTCATCCGGGCTACTGCTACCACCACTACTCTATCTCTGAAATAATTTTCCTTAAACTCTTCTTGAGGAGTGTTTTGTCAAATCCTGTTAGAAATCCTCTTTACGGATCTTTCCAGCTTCTCTGTTCTCTCAGTGTTAAAAATACCATTTAATTTCTGCTTCCTAACGCCGCCTTCTACTATTCTTGCCTATACTTCCTTCCCTTTTCTACGGCCCTCTTCCTCATGTCTCCTCGTCCTTCTCCTATTCTCATGTCTCCTCGTCCTTCTCCTATTCTCATGTCTCTTCCTTCTATTAGTCTTCTCATGTCTGCTCTTCCATCTCATCTGGACGCATCATCTCCCTCCTGCCTCACACCTCCTGGCTGTAAGGTCATTTTTCACAAGATCTCATTTTGATTGTTGGAATATTTTAATTTTGATTTTCCTGCCGATATTGGTAATTTTAAGATAAGAATGTTTACTTTTCTCTGCCTGCGTGTGTGTTCACCTAAATGTGATTGCAGGGGTCGAGTCCTAGCTCCTGGCCCCAACCCTAAACTTGCTATCTGCCAGTTTAACTTCTACCTAGCCTCATAGGCACTATCGTACCTACACCTAAAACTATGTATGGAGACTGCCTCCACTTCCTCGTCAGAGGTTACTCCACTTCGTGACCACCGTTAGACTGAAGAGATACTTCCTGACATCCCTGCAACTCATCTGTGTTTAACGTCAAGCTGTGTCCCCGAGTACCTTTCAAATAGCCTGTCCCAGTCTACCTTATCAATTCCTCTGATCATTTTGCATGTTATCATACTTTACCCTGGTTCTGTCCTCCAATGTGGTTAGGTTCAATTCCATCAGCCTCTCCTTGTAGCTCATACCCCTTAGCTCAAGAACAAAACTTGTTGCACTCTTTTCCAGTTTTTAGTATGCTTTTTCAGGTGCGGGTTCCATCCTGGTGCTGTGTACTCCAAGATGGAGCTGACATATGTTGTCTAAAGTGCCAGGAATGTCTCTCTCTCTCTTCAGATTCCTGAGGGCTAACCTAAAATTTGCAAAAATACTCACCTATGTGTTGTTGCAGGAGTCAAGTCTCAACTTCTGGACCCGCCTCTTCACTGGTCACTACTAGGGGTCACTCTCTCCTGATCTCGAGAGCTTTATCGTACCCATTCTTAAAGTTATGTATTTACTCTGTCAAGATCATTCCACTGCCTGACCATTCTAAAGTTGAAAAGATACTTCCTGATATCCTGTGACTAATTTATGTTTTCAACTTCCAGCTATGCCCTTGTGCTCCTGTTTCCTGCCTCTCGAACAATCTGTCCCTGTCCATCCTATCAATTCTTATCGGTATTTTGTATACTGTTATCATATCACCCCTAGTTACTCTTCCAATTTCATCAGATTCAGCTCTCTTAATCTCTCCTCACAGAACATACCCCTAGGACTAGTCTCGTTGCAAAACTCTGCGCTTTCTCCAGTTTCTTAACACAGAGTGTGTGTACTCACTCATCTAGTTGTGGTTGCAGGGGTCAGAGTCCCAGCTCCTGGCCCCGCCTCTTCACTGACCGCTACTCGGTCACTCTACCCGCTCCATGAGCTTTATCATACCTCCCCTTAAAGCTATGTATGGATCCTGCCTCCACTACATCACTTCCTAGACTATGTGTGTGTGTGTGTGTGTGTGTGTGTGTGTGTGTGTGTGTTTGCGTGCGCGGGCGCATGCATGTGTTCACGGTGTACGTCAAGCCCATATTTTAGTATGCGGCACCAATTTGGAACCCACATCTTTTCAAGCACGTCAAGAAATTAGAGAAAGTGCAAAGGTTTGCAACAAGACTAGTCCCAGAGCTAAGGAAAATGTCCTACGAAGAAAGGTTAAGGGAAATCGACCTGACGACACTGGAGGACAGGAGGGATATGGATGACATGATAACGACATTTAAAATACTGCGAGGAATTGATAAAGTGGACAAAGACAGGATATTCCAGAGATGGGACACAAGAACACGGAGTCACAATTGGAAGTTGAAGACTCAGGTGAGTCAGAGGGATGTTAAGAAGTATTTCTTCAGCCACAGAGTTGTCAGGAAGTGGAATAGTCTGGAAAGTGACATAGTGGAGCCAGGATTCATACATAGTTTTAAGATGAGGTATGTTAAAGCTCATGGAGCAGGGAGAGAGAGGACCTAGTAGCGACCAGTGACGAGGCGGGGCCAGGAGCTATGAATCGACCCCTGCAACCACAATTAGGTGAGTACAGTTAAATGGGTTTTTCCCTTTCCATGGCACAACTCTAGGCCCTGCCCATCCCCCATCACCCACCATCACTTCCACCATTCCCTGCTACGGCTGCTCCAAGGCAGAGGTCGTGATTGCTCGTGTATACTACAAATATCCTTTTCATCTTTGGAGTCCGTGTTCCAGATATACAAATTTTCTCCTTCCAGTTGCTAAGAATCCTCATACTTCACTGTAAGAAGCTAAATCGCGTGTGCTTCAAATAATCGTTATCTGAGTGGGCAGGGAGCGGGTGTCATGATCATATGAAACTTCTAATTTATTGAAGTAATCCAGACGATAAAAGCTGAATCCTCCAGTTTATCGGGTCGTGTCAATCGTAAATGCTGGCAAAATGTAGCCCTGCTCCTGCCGCTCCAGTTTTATACACAGCCTTCACTCTGAGCGATACTCCTTTGCTCCACCCCACGGTAGCGTCTGTCTCTGTTTCTCCCTCTCTCTTTCTCTGCCTCTCTCTCCCTCTCTGTCTCTCTCTCCCTCTTCCTCTCTCTCTCTTTCTCTGCCTCTCTCTCCCTTTCTCTTTCTCTGCCTCTCTCTCTCTCTCTCTCCTCTCTCTTTCTCTGCCTCTCTCTCCCTCTCTGTCTCTCTCTCCCTCTCTCTCTTTCATTTTACTCCTTATCTCCCTGTTCTCTCTCATCCAGTACGTCCTTAGGTGAATTCAGCATAACACAAGATATATTTCCCCTTTAATTTGAATATTTTAAGTAGCAATTCACTATAAACAAGTTCTTCAAAGTCGATATCTTTACAGGAAAAATATGGCTTTATCAATTCACAAATAACTCACACGTAGAGATGAAACCTAAGACGACGTTTCGATTTATCCTGGACCCTTGTCAAGTCACAACCGAAGTGAAAGCAAGGAGAAAGGTGAAGGAAATACCGATGATAGGTCAAGAGAAAAAGTGAGTAGGCAAAGGTGAGGTCAAGGGACGAGTGTTCTAAAGATTAGAGTGAATGTGATAACGGTATACAATATCGATAAGTTGATAAGTAAGATATATGTGCAACAGTTAGGTAACTTTATTCCGAAACGTTTCGCCCACACAGTAGGCTTCTTCAGTCGAGTACAGAGGAGGCAGGAGAAGCAGCAGAGATGTATAAACGATGTAATCAGTCCATCACTCATGTGTCTTACTTATCAAAGATTATAGCATTTAATAAGTACTGAGAAAGGCCGTCACTGAAACAATAACTGAACCATATTTCATGTTAGGAATGTTGTTTATGAGATTCAGCAGGACGGCGTCTGTGAAGGCTAGAAGAAAATTAGATAGTTTTAGTAGAGGACCAGTTTACAGGATGACCATCATCATAGACATGACAGAAGAGAGCGTTATTTGTGTGTTTTTTAAGCCTATCAGAATGAGAGCGGCCAGGTTTACCATACTGGAATGGGAAGGAGCAAGAAATTAGCATACACCAAGCATGAGTGACAAGTATGAACTAGATAACTATGAAGTGTATCAGTATGGTCAAATGCCAGTTTGATATCTAGAAGACGGAGTTACAAAGATTTCGTAAACTGGAAACAGATGGAGGTAAAGCACAAGAGTTTTTGGTTTTGCAAGTTCATAAAAGAAGAAAGTCCGTTTAGCAGGGAGGTAGGCGGAGTCCATGAAATTGGGAGGATACCAAAGGTGATAGAATTCTCTGCCAAGAGTGGAAATTGAAAGTCGAGAAATTGAGTATCAAAGAACCAGAGGACACGGAGAAAGAAATAAAGAAACAAACAAACAAGAACCTTTTCTTGACAGATGGATCATTTTATGAAAAAGGAAAACTTGTCAGAGTGGTGGACATGCACATCAAGGGAAGAACGCAATGATCTTTATTCTCATTCAGCTTTCAATCTGATAGATAAAGCAAGATTGTAAAAGCCATCAAGAAAGGGTTGGAAGAGACTAAAGTCATGTGGACAGAGTAAAGACATCATCTACAGAGCGAAGCCAGAGAGGAGGACGTACCCCAATAGTTTAGAGTAGAACAGTTTCGAAATACTACATATACATGGTAGCAAGAAAAGGAAATAGAGGTGAGCCAATAGCAATACTGAAGTCTTGAGAATAGTAGTTACTTTGGAAGGAGAAAACAGAATAGTATACATAAAGACGAAAAATTTCGAGAACATCAGTAGGAATAGGGAGATGAAGCAGCTCTTCGCTGACTGTCACTCTGACAAAACTAAAAACATCAAGAGAAACATCAGTGAAGAGAGACGTAGCATTAAGACATAGTATCTTGGAGGTCGGATGTTGCAGAACACGTTCTATGAAGTGGAAAAATAAACACATAAGCAGTATAATGTGATCCTTTATTGACAAGTCACAAACAGATCTGTTTGTTGATAAAGCCCACTGTGTGGGCGAAACGTTGTCAATAAAGGATCACATTATAATGCTCATGTGTTTATTTTTCCATTGTGTCGGTATTTTATATCATATACTTCCAACGTTCCATGAAGTCTTGAGAGTGACGGGGTGAGCAGGATAAAATTACCTAAGAAAAGAACTGAGAGTTTTGGCCAGGCAAGAGGATAAAAGAAAGGTCCTCTAGGGAAAATGATGGGGTCCTGTGAGTTTTAGAAAGACCATGGAAATAAGGCAGAGGGCGGACAAGTAATACGGCAAAGTCCAAGAATATCAGTCAGGTGGACAGAGATTAGAGCACGAGGCATGAATCTGAAAGTTCTCGTGAAGAAAGAGGGATGGAAACATGAGGAGTATAGGTGAAAGAGTCAGAGAGCAATGACTCTGCTTTTCGGAGGTAATCCTGACGATTAAGGAGAACCCCCGAACTGCCTTTGTCAGAAGGAAAGATGACGGTATCAGTGGCAGATTCACGAGAAATCAGGTCAAGTTGAGAGTCACGAGGAAAATGGTTATTCTTAGGAAGCAAAAAGATTATCGAGAAGGGATCCTGTTCCCAGTATTCCTTATACAAGGTCCCTGGTTCATGGCCCAGTATTCTTTATACAAGGTCCCTGGTTCATGGCCCAGTATTCCTTATACAAGATCACTGGTTCATGGCCCAGTATTCCTTATACAAGGTCCCTGGTTCATGGCCCAGTATTCCTTATACAAGGTCCCTGGTTCATGGCCCAGTACTTACACAAGGTCCCTGGTTCATGTCCCAGTACTCCTTACACAAGGTTCTTGGTTCATGTCCCAGTACTCCTTACACAAGGTTCTTGGTTCATGTCCCAGTACTCCTTACACAAGGTTCTTGGTTCATGTCCCAGTACTCCTTACACAAGGTCCCTGGTTCATGTCCCAGTACTCCTTACACAAGGTCCCTGGTTCATGTCCCAGTACTCCTTAAACAAGGTCCCTGATTCATGTGTCCAAGTACTCCTTACACAAGGTCCCTGGTTCATGTCCCAGTACTCCTTACACAATGTCCCTGGTTCATGTCCCATTACTCCTTACACAAGGTCCCTGGTTCATGTCCCAGCACTCCTTACTCAAGATCCCTGGTTCATGTCCCAGTACTCTTTACACAAGGTCCCTGGTTCATGTCCCAGTAATCCTTACACAAGGTCCCTGGTTCTCTCTCTACGTTAGGTCCCAGGTTGGGTCCCTAGTACTCTTTACGTTAGGTCCCAGGATGGGTCCCTACTACTCTTTACGTTAGGTCCCAGGTTGGGTCCCTAGTACTCTTTACGTTAGGTTTCAATTTGGGTCCCTAGTACTCTTTACGTTAGGTACCAGGTTTGGTCCCTAGTACTCTTTACGTCAGGTCCCAGGTTGGGTCCCTAGTACTCTATGTCAGGTCCTAGGTTGGGTTCCTAGTACTCATTACATCAGATCACAGGTTGGGTCCTAGTACTCTTTACATCAGATCCCAGGTTGGTTCCCTAGTACTCTTTACATCAAATAGCAGGTTGGGTCCCTAGTACTCTTTACGTCAGGTCCCAGGTTGGGTCCCTAGTACTCTTTACGTCAGGTCCCAGGTTGGGTCCCTAGTACTCCTGACACAGTTACCGTCACAATATGGTGAGAGTCTCATCTAGAGACCTGTTTGTTTGTTTGCCTTAACCAATCAAACAAGTTACACTAGTTAAATCACCTCGTTTATATACAATCATTATTTACATATACACAAATTTATGTTATTTACGAAGGGACTCATGGGAAACCAATGGGAAGGGAAGGGCAGTGCCTACACCCTGATGGACTAGGGGGGGATACTGCAGTAGGAGGAAAATTAGACTGTGCTGTCAACACATTTCTGGAAAGACGGCGACTGAGTGAATGATGGTAAATGTATTTTCGTTTGTGGGTTACTCTGCCTTGGCCGCTGTTAAGTTAAAATATATTAAAACCTGTTTTGTCAATTTAAATACAATAACTGTGCGTATATTTTACTCGAAAAGGGCAAACCACTTTATTAACACTATTATAAATTATTATTATTACATTTATGGGGAAGCGCAAAACTGAATGGGGTGTGGAAAGTAATCACGTTCAAACTACGAGAGCGATGGTTAACTCCTAATTCCTTGAATCAAGAGCCCTTCAACTCTTCACCAGCCCTTCACTAACCATTCACCAGCCTTGCAACGACCCTTCAGTAGACCTTCACCAGCCCTTCATGACCTTGAAGCTCTCATTAACAACAAAACGGAAACAAGGTGAGGAAATTGTGACGTTTTTACAGAGCAAACTCTCATGCAAAGCCCATTAATTTAGCACTAACAGCCTGACTGATCGGGCCATCAATCATGAAGCCTGATCTGAGACCGGGCCGCGTGGAACAATGACCACAGAAATCGACTATAGGTAAATTAAGAGCTATAAACGCTTCTAATGATATAGACTTATATTCTTATGGTGCCTTAATCACCTCCATCAACACTTGTAGCCAACCACCGGAAAACAATTTATTGGATACTTTAGTAAGTTAGTTAATTGACAATTAGTGTATATTGTTTATCCTGCATTTAGACGAAGTTTAGGAAGAAAGGTAAACACGATGTTAGGGAGGAAAGGTAAACACAATGTTAGGGAAACAAGATAAAACACAGGCGTAAACACAATGTTAGGGAGGAAAGGTGAACACAATGTTAGGGAGGAAAGGTGAACACAATGTTAGGGAGGAAAGGTGAACACAATGTTAGGGAGGAAAGGTGAACACAATATTAGGGAGGAAAGGTGAACACAATGTTTATAAGGTAAACAAAATGTCGGGAAGGAAAAGTAAACAAAATGTTAGATAGGAAAGATAAACACAAGGTTTGGGAGGAAAGGCAAACAAAATGTTTGGAAGAAAAAGCAAACACAATGTTAGGGAGAAAAGGTAAAAACTTCTTCTCCTCAATCCATCTATGTCTCCCTCCTTCACTTCTTTTCCCCTTTATCTATGTCTCCCTCCTTCACATCTTCCTTTCCTCTCCATCCATGTCTCCCTCCTTCACCTCTTCCTTTCCCCTCCATCTATGTCTCCCTCCTTCACCTCTTCCTTTCCCCTCCATCCATGTCTCCCTCCTTCACCTCTTCCTTTCCCCTCCATCCATGTCTCCCTCCTTCACCTCTTCCTTTCCCCTCCATCCATGTCTCCCTCCTTCACCTCTTCCTCTTCCCTCCATCCATGTCTCCCTCCTTCACCTCTTCCTTTTCCCTCCATCCATGTCTCCCTCCTTCACCTCTTCCTCTTCCCTCCATCCATGTCTCCCTCCTTCACCTCTTCCTTTCCTCTCCATCCATGTCTCCCTCCTTCACCTCTTCCTCTTCCCTCCATCCATGTCTCCCTCCTTCACCTCTTCCTTTCCATCCATGTCTCCCTCCTTCACCTCTTCCTCTTCCCTCCATCCATGTCTCCCTCCTTCACCTCTTCCTTTTCCCTCCATCCATGTCTCCCTCCTTCACCTCTTCCTTTTCCCTCCATCCATGTCTCCCTCCTTCACCTCTTCCTTTCCCCTCCATCCATGTCTCCCTCCTTCACCTTTTCCTCTTCCCTCCATCCATGTCTCCCTCCTTCACCTCTTCCTCTTCCCTCCATCTATGTCTCCCTCCTTCACCTCTTCCTTTTCCCTCCATCTATGTCTCCCTCCTTCACCTCTTCCCTTTTCCCTCCTTCACCTTTTCCTTTCCCCTCCATCCATGTCTCCCTCCTTCACCTTTTCCTCTTCCCTCCATCCATGTCTCCCTCCTTCACCTCTTCCTTTTCCCTCCATCCATGTCTCCCTCCTTCACCTCTTCCTCTTGCCTCCATCCATGTCTCCCTTCTTCACCTCTTCCTCTTCCCTCCATCCATGTCTCCCTCCTTCACCTCTTCCTCTTCCCTCCATCCATGTCTCCCTCCTTCACCTCTTCCTCTTCCCTCCATTCATGTCTCCCTCCTTCACCTCTTCCTTTCCTCTCCATCCATGTCTCCCTCCTTCACCTCTTCCTTTCCCCTCCATCCATGTCTCCCTCCTTCACCTCTTCCTTTTCCCTCCATCCATGTCTCCCTCCTTCACCTCTTCCTCTTCCCTCCATCCATGTCTCCCTCCTTCACCTCTTCCTCTTCCCTCCATCCATGTCTCCTCCTTCACCTCTTCCTCTTCCCTCCATCCATGTCTCCCTCCTTCACCTCTTCCTCTTCCCTCCATTCATGTCTCCTCCTTCACCTCTTCTTTTCCTCTCCATCCATGTCTCCCTCCTTCACCTCTTCCTTTTCCCTCCATCCATGTCTCCCTCCTTCACCTCTTCCTTTTCCCTCCTCCATCCATGTCTCCCTCCTTCACCTCTTCCTTTCCCCTCCATCCATGTCTCCTCTCCTTCACCTCTTCCTCTTCCCTCCATCCATGTCTCCCTCCTTCACCTCTTCCTTTCCCTCCATCTATGTCTCCCTCCTTCACCTCTTCCTCTTCCCTCCATCCATGTATCCCTCCTTCACCTCTTCCTCTTCCCTCCATCCATGTCTCCCTCCTTCACCTCTTCCTTTTCCCTCCATCCATGTCTCCCTCCTTCACCTCTTCCTCTTCCCTCCATCCATGTCTCCCTCCTTCACCTCTTCCTCTTCCCTCCATTCATGTCTCCCTCCTTCACCTCTTCCTTTTCCCTCCATCCATGTCTCCCTCCTTCACCTCTTCATTTTCCCTCCATCCATGTCTCCCTCCTTCACCTCTTCCTTTCCCCTCCATCCATGTCTCCCTCCTTCACCTCTTCCTTTCCCCTCCATCCATGTCTCCCTCCTTCACCTCTTCCTTTCCTATCCATCCATATTTCCTTCCTTCACTTCTTCATATTCCTCCATATACATATTCCTTCATGCTCCTTCACTTTTCCTCCAATAATGTCTCCCACCACTTCTTCCTCTCCATCCATGTTTTCTTCCTCCTGCCCTTTCCTCCGTCTCCCTCCTACTTCCTCTCTCCAGTAAGACAGATGCAGCCTCTCACACTCGGGACATCCTCCATTCGTGTCCCCCCACAACACACATTCCGGCAAGCATACACTTTCATTCACTGTGCTCTCTTTCTCTCTCTCTCACGTATGTCCTGCATTTATTATGTACACTGTTCCACCCTTCCTTACATTCCAGGAATACCCGTTGTTTGTCAAGATAAGAGCACTGCTTCCTACTCCAGTATGATTTCCGAGCTTATATATATATATATATATATATATATATATATATATATATATATATATATAATTTTCCTTCTTTCCTGCACATTCTTCTTTTAAGAGCAGGGCTTCCTTTTTCTTATGCATGAAACCTGGTTGCTCTGCTTAGTAGTGTGGTAGCTCCCATGTCACGAGTCACGAACAATTTGTCGTGGTTAATGTCCGTTGTCGGGGATAGTGGTGGTTGTCGTGTCCGTTGTCCATTGCCAAACCATCCGGCCGGGCCGTGCTAGACCTGCCCCTGTGAGCAACCGTCCAGCCTAGCCGAGCTTCGTTGCAGTAAACTGTCCAGCCGGGCCGGACCAGACTAGACTTCAGAATCATTTATTTCCAGGATGACACGTTGAGGTAGCCAGCAGTTAAGAGGAGCGACTTCTTTTAACATCACAGGTAGGAAAAAAAATAACCACAAAAATATCCGAGCACGGAAGGTTAAGGAGAAAAGGAGGAATGGGTAAGGGGACAAAGGGGAAGGGAGAGGAAAGTAGGGACAAGAATATAGGACTCAACCTTCATAGGGTGCCTTGACCCCTTGACCTTCCCCTCACCAACAAGGTCAAAGAGAGAGTACAAAGGAAATACATAACATTTTTTTCTTTTAATCGCCGGAATGCGATAAACTCGTAGGAGTTATACAGCGACTGGGTAGGCAGTCAGATTCAATCCAGGGAAGGGGAGGATAAATCTAGCTCCTTGGATCAATAACTCCTCACCATACCTAAACCCTGTGGTTTAAATCGAAGTTATCTGTTGAGTAAAATGAACTGAGTTATTGTTACTGCACTGCTCTTATCTAGGAAATAATGTGTGTGTGTGTGTGTGTGTGTGTGTGTGAGAGAGAGAGAGAGAGAGAGAGAGAACCAGACTCTGGTGGGTGCAGTTAGTATCGATAAGAAATACTTTGCATTTTACTGCTGTCTTGCCTCACATTCTCCCTGTACTCCAAGAATTGCACTCATCGAGTCATGTTTGCAGAGGTCGAGACTCAGCTCCTGATCCTACCTCCTACACTTCCTAGATCAGCTGATTTCCAGCCTTTCGAGCCTTACCATGTCTTTTACTGAAGCTTCGTATCAAGTCTGCTATTGGGTGGTGCAATAATACTGCTCCTCTCACTACTCTAGGTCGGATGTTACTAGCTTCCATTGTTTATGTTACATTCCTTTTTTAGTTTCATCACTTTGTCTTTTATGCTGATGTTTTCCAGCTTTTGTTGGTATGTTCTCACCTCAATACTTTTATCATACTACTGATAGTATACTATACGGACAGGTTGATAAGACACTAGTGAAATACTTTGGTATCTTTATTGCTGAAACGTTTTTCCTGGACAACAGACTTCTTCAGAAGAATGCAGTAGAAGAGTAAAGGCAGCAGAAGCAACAGCTTCGACGTGATACACAAATAACCAGTACATAGACTGAAACTTTTGACGAAGTTTTGGTCGGACTTGGACGCTTTACTAGTCACGTAGAAGAGCGGAGGAAGGGAAGCCAGTATATATATATACGAGAGGGAAGCGGGAACGGAAGACAAGAGAGGAGGTAGAAGAAATAATGCTATGAAAGAAGTAGAGATGGTGATCACTCCGTCTAGATATGGTCAGTGTCTCAAGCCTCTGTCATGCGGCCAGACCTCGCTCATACAAGAGCAGAGCTGAGGTTATAACCTCTGCTCTCCGCTATCTTCTATGAAGACCTCCTTGAGTGCCGCTGACGGGTAGTATGATATACTACATCCTAAGATTAATTATCATGAATAACACAACACACATACCCTTATTAAAATGCGCCAAAGTGGTTAGGCCACTTACCTTTATCCCCACCCCCCACCTACCCTTTTCCACATTCCATCCTTATCTATCCTTCTTCCTCCCCCAACTTGCCAAACCTATGGTTAAATCTACTACTACTACTACTATTCCTTGAATCTTTCAATATCTTCATCTCTGCAATCCTCCGCTAACCTTATTAGTAATTTACAGTCGTCATCGTATTTATGAGGCTATTAAATAACTTCAGAAAAATTTTGACGTGTGATGTAGGCAGCTAATAATTCCCCATAATGTATTTGACTTATGTCATAATAGTTTAGGATGACAGTCAGATCAAGTCAAGCCGACTCACCTTCCACTCTCTCTTGTTTCATTTATATGCTGAGGTACTCCGCGTTTGTACGTGCATGTGTGAGAGAGACGGAGGGAGGGAGAGAGAGAGAGAGAGAGAGAGAGAGAGAGAGAGAGAGAGAGAGAGAGAGAGAGAGAGAGAGAGAGAGAGAGAGAGAAGAGAGAGAGAGAGAGAGAGAGAGAGAGAGAGAGAAAGAGAGAAAGAGAAAGAAGAGAGAGAGAGAGAGGAGAGAGAGGAGAGAGAGAGAGAGAGAGAGAGAGCTTCCAAAGCAGTGTTCAGTGAGCAATTGTGTGACTGTCTAGTACCCATCAGTCATCCTTGAACAGTAAGTCAATAAGCTCAGCCAGATCCATAACAATTGCCTCGAGGCTCAGACGTTTACACGAGGCTCAGAGGTCTACATGAGGCACAGGTCTACACGAAGCTCATATGTCTACACAAGGCACAGAGGTATACACGACAGAGGTCTACACGAGGCTCACAGGCCTACACGAGACACAAAGATCTACACGAGAGTACATAACCAGGGAACCGATTTTGAGAGCATATATACAGGAAATTGATTTTCAGTACATACACAGGAAAACAGATTTTAAGAGTACATACACAGGAAAACAAATTTTGAGAGCACATACACAGGAAAACAGATTTTGAGAGTGCATAGGAATGAAACAGATTTAGAGAGTGCATATAAGAGAAAGATATATCTTGACATCGTACACGGGTAACAGATTTTGAAAGTGCAAACACGGGAAACAGATTTTTGACAGTTTATCACCGCAAAAAAACACAGATTTTGGGAGCGCACACAGGGGAAACACAGAGTTTGAGAGTGCCTAAGCCAGGAAACACAAGTCCCGCTAAAGTTTCAGAGTGCCTACACGTACTGAGTGAACGAGTGCAGCAGTGAAGAAAAGGAACACGTTGTACAACGAGTTTTTATGAACGTTTCGTTCTACATAGAGCGAAACATGGTCCCAGTAGAAGCTTGGTTAGCAATGTACGCCTTTTCTTGGCTGTCTGGCACGAGTGGAACACTGTGCACATTACACAAATAACCCGCACATAGGAGACTGAAACTTCCGACGACGTTTCGGTCAGACTTGGACTATTAATTAATCAGCCATCAGAAACAGCATCATCGCCTACATTATAAATACGTTCGCTCAATGGCTTTGCCAGCCACTTACGTAACTATTAAATCTTCGTCCATACTGGCGAGTAGTGACTAATGATGCAATTCGCTTATGTTTATAATAACTTGGATCAAACCTGGTATGTATAATGTTCGTCAGGAAACAGGACAAGTGTTACCTAACGCGGGTCTTAGTTATATGACCCACAGCTGGAGCTTTTGGTCATCTGACCGAGGACTTATGATGGCTTACCGGTCCCTCTTTAAAAAACATGGTTATGACTATTTTAGGTGTCAAAGGCCCAGTGATTCAACACTGATGGATGCAGCTAACAAGCCAAGGTCTCAGTAAATATGTCATTATATCTGGCAATTTAAAGATATTTTAAGCAGGGGGAAACAATGTTTCGCTCACTTTGGAGCCAAGATGTTTATCACCACTGTGGGCAAAACGTCTTAGAACTTAATTTTTTTTTAGTGAATTGTTACTTGTTTGCTTACATCACTGTCAACATTTCTGGTAGAGGCGACCTCAGTGTGTTTTCTGGAAGACATGTTCGTGGCTCCTGGGTACCCATGACCTCTGCAAAATATGTTCATAGTTTTTGGACACCTTTGACCTTCTGGATGGCATGTTCATACCTCCACGGTACCTATGTCCACAATGATCCCTCGTTAAATAGTAAATCAAGCACCTTAGGTGCATGTTAAGAGTCAAGTACGCACCTTAGATACATAATGAGGAGAGTAAAGGAACGTAGGAACATATTAAATTATACTGTCTCTCTATTGGGTCGCCCACTCACCAGGAGCTGACTGCACCAGTGTGGTATTCACATTGTTTCTAGATCGACTCTTCCTTGGTATCTTTTGCCATTATTGTCTTTCTAATTTTAGTTTAACTCTCCATCATACAAGAGAAAAAACGGTAAACACACTCACGCTCACACATCACACACTATAAAGCTCTTGGAGCTGGGAGTGGACCTAGTAGCGACCAGCGAAGTGGGGCCAGGAGCTGTGAATCGACCCCTGCAACCACACATAGGTGAGTACACACACACACACACTAACTTGAAAATCTACCTTCAGGGATTTCAACAATAAGATATTCCGGGCACTTTATACAACATATGTCAGGCCTATCTTGGAGTATGCAACATTAACATAGAATCCACACCTGAAAAAGGATGTTAAGAAACTGGAAAAATTTCACAAGTATGCAACAAGACTTGTTCCAGAGCTAAGGGGCTGAGCTATGTAGAGGCGCTAACGGAATTCTTTTCTAATATTGGAGGACAGAATAACCAGGAAAGACATGGTAAGCTGATAACATACAAAATGCTCAGAGGAATAGATGGCGATGGTATGTTTGAGAGGCGGGAAACAGGTATACTAGGTCACAGCTGGAAGTTAAAGACTTGTATAAGTCACATGGATGTCAGAAAGTATTTCTTAAGTCTCCGGGTGGTCAGGAAGTGGAATGACCGGTACGAAGAAATGGTGGAGGCAGGCTCCATATATAATTTTACGTGCAGGTACGATAAGACCAACAAAGCTAGGAGAGAGTATCTGGCAAACGGAAAGTTGAGAGTTGGTACATATGTACCCACGCTACCTCGGTTAAATGAGGACACACACACACACAAAGCTAGGAGATGTACCTATATGTACATATGTACATATAGGTACATAGTCTCTCTCTCATACACACACACTCCCATGAATAGGGGAAGTACACTAACGTACAGAGCATTGAGAGGCAGCTACACAGATGTTGCCAATGCACAACACATTTCTTACTAATGAAAGACATGAAACCTCATCCGAATTCGTAATCGACAAAATTTATGCTTGGTAGATACAGAGAAGAGAGAGCAATAAAATTTACACTAAACGAGGGTAAACAAAATAGGGAGGACGATGAAGAGGATGAGGGAGAAAGGGCAGGTACTAGGAGGGAAAAGGGTTAAAAAGGGAAAGAATGAAGAAATGAGACAGGGAAGGAAGGGAAGAGGGACGAAATAGGGTGAGGGAGGAGGCGGCCTAAAAACTGGGGTGAAGAGGTAGGATGAAGAACTGGAATGAGGGAAGAAAGAGGATTGAGTTGAGAACTGGGGAAGGAGAAAAGGAAGGAATGGGTGAACTAGAGTGAAGGGTAGGAAGCAGAGTGGAGAACTGATGTGAGGGGAGGGAAGGGGGAAAGGGGCAGAGTGAAGACCTGGAGTCAAGGGGAAGGAGTGAAGGGTCGAGCTAGGTCGGTCTGGAAGTCTCCCTTTAAAGGAGCGAGGGTCGGGCCCTGAGGGTCTCCGTCTTACCCTGGCTCGATATTCCCAATATATGTATGTTACGTGGAGTGTGTCTTCCTGTGTACGCCCTTAATTGCTCACTCTCTGCTAAATAACACCATCAAATGCGTGCGTGCGTGCGTGCGTGCGTGCGTGCGTGTGTGTGTGTACTCACCTAGTTGTGGTTGCAGGGGTCGAGTCATAGCTTGCAGGGGTCGAGTCATAGTGTGTGTGTGTGTGTGTCCTCATCTAGACGAGGTAGCGTGGGTCAATTATCAGCTCCTGGTCCCCAAACTCTTGTTCTCATCTGTGTATTCACAGAGGTGTGCTGGAGGGGGGTCGGAGATTGCTGCTCGCTCCCTTCCTTCCTTCCTTCCTCCCTCCCTCCCTCTCTACTCTCTCTCTCTCTGGCTACCACTGTCTCCTCTTCTAATTTCCACTGCGGTTCCTTGTTTCCAATCAACGCCCTTCAAACAGTCTGTCACTATCTGCTCTATCAAGTCCTCTGTGTACTTCGTACGTTGTCATTATGTCTACACTGGTTCTTCTGGTTCGTTTATTTTAGCCAGTTCGCGTGACTGGAGGTTGCCTCTACTTATCCCCTTGCTTCCCCAGTCTTGTCACACTGAGAATGAAGCAGGATTTATTCATGTTCTTATGCTTCATCCGGGTTGGTTTTTAGCTTATTTACGTCATTTCATGTTCCACTTTTACATCATACACAAACAGTAATCCGCAAGTTTTAACCAGCAGTGTAAACCACAAGGTAAAGACATAAGCTGCAAAACAAATTTTTTACCGGGAAACCTTTCGCTCTGTCTAGAGCTTAAACAAATCAATACAAAGTGAAACGTTGTTTCTCTACTCTGCAAGGTGTGTCTCTACCTCACTACTGTCGTTAGCACGCCATCTACATCCACCGCCGCGAACTGCTCAACAATACTTCCCGCATAATGCCATAACAATTTAAAACAAATTATCCAAACAGGCCAAATCTCTCGGGCAAACTAACCAAATTACAAATCATGTAACTCTCAACTCCTGTAGCACCACTCTGGATTAGCACTTGCATCAGAGGCCGTCCTTTAACTGAGTATTAATAATGGGAGATGGGAGGAGAAGGAAGGAGGGCACTAGTGCCTGTGATTGATATGAGCAGCGGCTCAGGTAATCACCGATCAGCGAGATTGAATTGCGTTTGAGTTCTCAGCCACTATTACTTCAGTGAAGGGGTGGATGGGTGCTGATGAGGGGATGTGGGGAGTGGATGGGCAATGCTGAGGGGTAGATGGTGGCAGTAGGGAAGATGGAGAGGATAGGAGTGTAGAAAAACTGTATGCGACTTAATGCTCCAGCTGTCTCATATTACTACACAAAGATTTTTATATAAGCAAACACTGGTGTGTACCTACCTACCTACACACACACAGTGAGTACACAAGCAACAACTTGTTGAACCAATATGAAGAGGGAAGTTACTCCCTAGTTTATATGCTTCAGGCCCCACACAGAATCTGTTACAAACCTTCACTGTACTGTAACAGAAGTGTCGGGGCAACGGCAGTAGCAGAAACAGTAGCAAAAACAGTAGTAGTAGCAGCAGAAACAGGAACACCAGTAGCAGAAACAACAGCAGTAGTACCAGAAACAGCAGCAGAAACAACAGCAGCAGCAACAAGAGAATTGAGACGGGAGTATTTTTTGCTGTTAGAATGAGGTTGATTGCGTTCTGAAGGAAAGCAGCGGGGAAACATTTCGGCCGGTTGTGTTCAGAATACAGAGGGCGCAACACTCGTGCTCTGTACCCGAACACTGCTCTCTGTTTACGGTAAAACCGAGCTGCTATAATGCCCCTTATTCGAAATGTGGCAATAAGGAACATGTACGGATTCCTGTGCTCGGAACTAGGGAAAAAGGGAGCTCTTCTGGTGATCGAAGTACTGTATGTATTGGAAATCATACAGGAGTTTGAGATACATGAAAGTTTGAAATACATGTGATTTTGAAATACATGCAAGTTTGTTTTCCAATTCTCTCTTATATAACGTAACAGGTAACATTTACGGAGAGTTGTGTTATAAAGTTACGTAAAGGGGAAGAAACATTACCGATGGACATTTTGGAGATCAAGAGAGACTTTTGTTTATATAGAATAGAACGTTTTACCAAACAAACAATAGTTACGAAGACACGTGACGTATATCAACCTTCATTTTAGACGATGTTTCACTCAGGGCTGAGTTCACAACTGACCGAAACGTTTTTGAAATAATATCTTGATCTGCATTTCCTGCCTTTAAACCCATTGGCTTAATGGTGATGGGACTGATTGATGATGGGACTGATTGATGATGGGACTGATTGATCAAACAACAACTGGCCCAGTGATGCTTTGTTTTCCACTCCATCTGAGATGTCTGGAGTAAACCACTCCATGATCTTGGATCTGGGGTGACTGGATTAGACTACTCCATAATCTTCTTGGATCTGGGGTGACTGGAGTAGACTACTCCATAATCTTCTTGGATCTGGGGTGACTGGAGTAGACTACTCCATAATCTTCTTGGATCTGGGGTGACTGGAGTAGACTACTCCATAATCTTCTTGGATCTGGGGTGACTGGAGTATACTACTCCATAATCTTCTTGGATCTGGGGTGACTGGAGTATACTACTCCATAATCTTCTTGGATCTGGGGTGACTGGAGTAGACTACTCCATGATCTTCTTGGATCCGAGATGCCTGGAGCAGACCACTCCATAATCTTCTTGGATCTGGGGTGACTGGAGTAGACTACTCCATAATCTTCTTGGATCTGGGGTGACTGGAGTAGACTACTCCATAATCTTCTTGGATCTTGGGGTGACTGGAGTAGACTACTCCATAATCTTCTTGGATCTGGGGTGACTGGAGTAGACTACTCCATAATCTTCTTGGATCTGGGGTGACTGGAGTAGACTACTCCATAATCTTCTTGGATCTGGGGTGACTGGAGTAGACTACTCCATAATCTTCTTGGATCTGGGGTGACTGGAGTAGACTACTCCATGATCTTCTTGGATCTGGGGTGACTGGAGTAGACTACTTCATGATCTTCTTGGATCTGGGGTGACTGGTTTAGACTACTCCATGATCTTCTTGGATCCGAGATGCCTGGAGCAGACCACTCCATGGTCTTCTTGGATCTGGAGTGACTGGAGTAGACTACTCCATGATCTTCTTGGATCCGAGATGCCAGGAGCAGACCACTCCATGGTCTTCTTGGATCTGGGGTGACTGGAGTAGACTAATCCATGATCTTCTTGGATCCGAGATACTGGAGCAGACCACTCCATGGTCTTCTTGGATCTGGGGTGACTGGAGTAGACTACTCCATGGTCTGCTTGGATCTGGGATGCCTGGAGCAGACCACTCCATGGTCTTCTTGGAACTGAGATGACTGAAGTAGACTGTATGCATGTACAGTATAACTAGATCACGTGACTACAGATGTATAACTAGGTCACGTGACTACAGATGTATAACTAGGTCACGTGACTACAGATATATAACTAGGTCACGTGACTACAGATGTATAACTAGGTCATCTGAAGGAATATATAAATAACAAGGTGGTCTAAGTGGATTCACGTATGTGTGTATGTACTCACTTATTTCACCTATCTGTGGTTGCAGAAGTCGAGTCACAGCTCCTGGTCCTGCCTCTTCGCTGGTAGCTGGGCTAAAGCTTTATCGTACCTGTTCTTAAAGCTGTGTTTGGATCCTGCCTCCATTACATCACTCTCCAGGTTATTCCACTTTCTGACAACTCTATGACTGAAGAAATTCTTCCTAACATCCCTGAAAGTCATCTGAGTTTTCACCTTCCAGTTGTGACGCCTGTTGCTGTGTCCCATCTCTAAACATTCTGTCCCTATCCACCTTGTCAATTCTATCAGTATTTTTGTATGTCGTTATCATGTCATCCCTATCTCTCCTGTCCTCCAGTGTTGTCAGGTTGAGTTCCCTTAACCTCTCCTCGTAGGACATACTCCTTAGCTCTGGGACTATTCTTGTTGCAAACCTCTGCACTTTCTCTAATTTCTTGACGTGCTTGACCAGGTGTGGGTACCATATTGGTGCTGCATACTCCAAATATGAGCCTGACGTACACGGTGTATAGTGTCTTGAGTGACTCTTACTCAGGTATCGAAACCCTATTCTTAGGTTTGCTAGCCGCTATATGCTTCAGCAGTTATCTGGCTGATGTGCGCCTCAGGAGATGTGCTCGGTAGATCCTTTTCCTTGATTGTGGTTTGTAGCCTTTAGCCTTCCCCAATCTTCATGACTTTCAACTTGGTGGGGCTAAACTCCAAGAGCCAGTTACTAGACCATGCCTGCAGCCTATCCAGATCCCTTTGTAGTCCTACCTGATCCTCATCCGTTTGAATTCTTCGCATTAGCTTCACATCGTCTGCAAACAGGGACACTTCTGAATCTATCCCTTCCGTCATGACATTCACATATACCAGAAACAACACCGGTCTTAAGACTGAGCTCTGTGGAATCCCGCTCGTTACAGGCGCCCACTCCTGACACCTTGTCACGTTCCATCACTCGTTGTTTCCTTCCTGGTAGGTATTTTCTGATCCATTGGAGTGTGAGTGAAGGTGTGTGTACTCACCTAATTGTGGTTGCAGGGGTCGAGACTCAGCTCCTGGCACCGCCTCTTCACTGATCGCTACTGGGTCCTCTCTCTCCCTGCTCCATGAGCTTTATCA
The DNA here is from genome assembly GCA_009830355.1 of Cherax destructor. Classification (NCBI taxonomy): domain Eukaryota; kingdom Metazoa; phylum Arthropoda; class Malacostraca; order Decapoda; family Parastacidae; genus Cherax; species Cherax destructor. The sequence continues at coordinate 135,002 of WNWK01002012.1, read as the reverse complement.
TACCTCGTCTTAAAGCTATGTAAGGTTCCTGTCTCCACTACATCACTTGCTAGACTATTCCACTTCCTGACTACTCTATGACTGAAAAAAATACTTCCTAACATCCCTTTGAATCATTTGAGTCTTCAACTTCCAATTGTGACCCCTTGTTTTTGTGTCCCCTCTCTGGAACATCCGTCTCTGTCCACCTTGCCTATTCCACGACACACACACACACACATATATATATATATATATATATATATATATATATATATATATATATATATATATATATATATACAGTGGACCCTCGGTTTTCGTTCACCTCCAAACTCGAACAATTATGTAAGTGAATTTTTGTAAGAGCTTTTGTAAGTGTATTTTTGGGGGTCTGAAACGACTAATCTAATTTACATTTGTCCTTATGGGAACAAATTCGTTCGGTAACGGCACTCGAACAGCATTCTGGAAAGAATTTTCGAAGAAAACCGAGGGTCCACTGTATATATATATATATATATATATATATATAAGGTAGTAGGTTGGTAGACAGCAACCGCCCAGGGAGGTACTACCGTCCTGCCAAGTGAGTGTAAAACGAAAGCCTGTATTTGTTTTACATGACGGTAGGATTGCTGGTGTCTTTTTTCTGTCTCATAAACATGCAAGATTTCAGGTACATCTTGCTACTTCTACTTACACTTAGGTCACACTACACATTCATGTACAAGCATATATATATACACACCCCTCTGGGTTTTCTTCTATTTTCTTACTAGTTCTTGTTCTTATTTCCTCTTATCTCCATGGGGAAGTGGAACAGAATTCTTCCTCCGTAAGCCATGCATGTCGTAAGAGGCGACTAAAATGCCGGGAGCAAGGGGCCAGTAACCCCTTCTCCTGAATATATTACTAAATGTAAAAGGAGAAACTTTCGTTTTTCCTTTTGGGCCACCCTGCCTCGGTGGGAAACGGCCGATGTGTTGAAAGAAAGAAAGATATATATATATAACGTTGAGGTACGCCTTTATGTAGCGACGTTTCGCACGCTGTGGGTCCCAACAGCATGCAAAACGTAGTTAATTAAAAGGCTACTCTCTACACGTGTCTGCTGAATCTTTAAATGCAACAATACTCATAGTTACCTCCTGCAGGAGGGTCAGTCCCTCGATACTCCTTTCCTCACTCACCTGAAAAGAATTATTATTATTGTTATTATTATTATTTTGTTGCTGTTTATTATTATTATTATTATTATTAGTAGTAGTAATGAGATGTAATCAGGTTGGATCCAAGGAAGGGGAGGTTTCACCTTCATTCATGTGTACATTGCAGGTGTACAGAGGTGTTGCTATGTTTTAGGGAATATGTACGAAAGAATATACATCCACAACTGAACACCGATAATGTACAAAAGTTCTGTTTTGTTTTACGGCGTGTGTACGTAAACACGTGTGCCCCAAGGGTGTACAAAGTCGTACACAACATCAGAATGAGAGTAAGTTACAACCCTACCAGGTGTACATCAACCATCCCCCAGGGCATGTTTACATGTACAAGTAATTATCTGTCTCCCTGTATCTTTCAATCTCTCTCTTTCACTCACACACACACACACACACACACACACACACACACACACACACACACACACAGGTTATAAAAGGACATGACAGAATAAAGAATATTTCTTAACCCCTTTAACACAGGAGAATAAGAATCACAGTAGAAAAAATAAAAAGCAATATGGAGCTTGGGAGATATAAGAAAGATATTTACAGAAGAATGGACCAAAGAAATGGCTTAAAAAATGAGTTAGAGAGCGCTACAACCACTGGAAAATTATTAAACTTTATTATGATGTGCTGATTACTGACGACCAGTCAATAACAACGTAATTCTGCCACTGCACTTACAAATAGGTAATTAAATATAGGTGTTTACACACTATCATGTCAACCTTCCATTTATCCTGGTACCTTCCCTCATCTCCCTTCTCTCACCTCATCTCTCCTTATCCTGGTACCTTCCCTCACCTCATCTCCCTTCATCCTGGTACCTTCCCTCACCTCTTCTCCCCCTTATCCAGGTACCTTCCCCCACCTCATCTCCCCCTTATCCAGGTACCTCCCCCCACCTCATGTCCTCTCATTCTAGTACATTACCATACCTTCATGACCGCAAATCTAGTTTCTTCCCTCTGCGACATACCCTCACCTGTCACCGTTTTTCCCCTTTCCCTGCACCATCTGCCCTCGGCCTCTGGTGTGCCATCGCTCTGGCCCTCACAGTCACCATCAGAAATATTTATACGAATATACTTGAGCATTACCTTGGCACCTTACACGGGGCACTGCTGAAACCTTACATTTGGCACTTTGCATGACCTGAGCATCACTCTGGCAGCTTACACTTGGCACTGTGTATGACGTGAGCATCACCCAGGCAACTTGCACTTGCCACTTTGAATTGATTTTCTCTTAAAACCAGTGACATAGAATGTGTCCTGTTATACTCCATCACATAGTCTGGGTGTCCTGTTATACTCCATCACATAGTCTGGGTGTCCTGTTATACTCATCACATAGTCTGGGTCTCCTGTTATACTCTATCACATAGTCTGGGTCTCCTGTTATACTCCATCACATAGTCTGGGTCTCCTGTTATACTCCATCACATAGTCTGGGTGTCCTGTTATACTCCATCACATAGGCTGGGTGTCCTGTTATACTCCATCACATAGGCTGGGTGTTCTGTTATACTCCATCACATAGGCTGGGTGTTCTGTTATACTCCATCACACAGGATGGGTGTTCTGTTATACTCCATCACATAGGATGGATGTCCTGGCATAATCCATCACTCAGGATGTATGAGGGAAGGAGGTTGAAACCTCTCGTTCCTCTCTTCCCTTTCCTCCTTGTATGAGGGAAAGGGTGGATTCCCCCTTCCCTCATTCATTGTATCAGGGGAGGGTGAATACATTTTTGTATGTGGAAGAGGAAGGCTGAATTTCACCTTCCCTCCTTCGTTATATAAGGATGGGGGAGGCTGGATTCCCTCTTCCCTCCCACCTGGTATGTGGAGGGTGAGGCTGGAGCGTCCTTCCCTCCCACTTGGTGCAGAGTGAATACCCCCTTCCCTCCCACTTAGTACAGACTGAATCCCACTTCCCTCCCACTTGGAGGATGAATCCCACTTCCCTCCCACTTGGCAGAGGATGAATCCCCCCTTCCCTCCCACTTGGTGGAAACTGAATTCCCCCTTCCCTTCCACTTGGAGGCCGAATATCCCCTTCCCTCCCACTTGGAGGAGCCCGAATCCCCCCTTCCCTCCCACCTGGTGGAGGGAAGGGGAAACTCAGGCCTTCCCCCCACTCCCTCTTGTGAGGCTGCAAGCATCCCCCACCCTCCCTCCATCACATTAGAATTACAATAACAGTCTGAACGGTCTACTGACTCTCACCAAAATTATAACAAATAATTTTTTTCAGTGTTCTCTTGGGACTTTTAAATACTAATTCACTTCTCATACAAACAAACTCCATTACGCGCGTATTTAAAGTTTTATGAACGCACAGCCCGCGTGCGCAACGCTCTGTAAGCCAGGTTAAACACCACTGGCGCTTGCTAGTAATTGAATAGGTGACCGTATGGTCCGGTTATGGGGTTCTTTTTAAGTTGCATCACCACCGGTATATTCATTGTTGTGCTGGAAAAAAGACACAGGTGCAGATCAGGCTTTTATTCTGAGAACGTTCTGTCATGCATAGAGCCTGACTGTTATTAATGCATAGATGCATAGATGCCTGACTGTTATTAATATAGTTATTGGTACTATAGTGTTGCTACTACTACTACCACTGCTGTTGCTATTATTACTACCACTGCTGTTGCTATTATTACTACCACTGCTGTTGCTATTACTACCACTACTGTTGCTATTATTACTACCACTGATGTTGCTATTATTACTACCACTACTGTTGCTATTATTACTACTACTACTGTTGCTATTATTACTACCACTACTGTTGCTTTTATTACTACCACTGCTGTTGCTGTTATTACTACCACTGCTGTTGCTATTATTACTACCACTACTGTTGCTGTTATTACTACCTCTAATGTTGCTATTATTACTACCACTACTGTTGCTGTTATTACCACCACTACTGTTGCTGTTATTACCACCACTACTGTTGCTGTTATTACTACCACTACTGTTGCTATTATTACTACCACTACTGTTGCTGTTATTACCATCACTACTGTTGCTGTTATTACTACCACTACTGTTGCTATTATTACTACCACTACTGTTGCTATTATTACTACCACTACTGTTGCTATTATTACTACCACTACTGTTGCTGTTATTACTACCACTACTGTTGCTGTTATTACCACCACTACTGTTGCTGTTATTACTACCACTACTGTTGCTATTATTACTACCACTAATGTTGCTGTTATTACTACCACTACTGTTGCTATTATTACTACCACAACTGTTGCTGTTATTACTATCACTACTGTTGCTATTATTACTACCACTACTGTTTCTGTTATTACTACCACTACTGTTGCTATTATTACTACCACTACTGTTGCTATCATTACTACCACTACTGTTGCTATTATTACTACCACTACTGTTGCTGTTATTATTACCATTACTGTTGCTGTTATTACTACCACTACTGTTGCTATTACTACCACTACTGTTGCTGATATTACTACCACTGCTGTTGCTGTTATTACTACCAGTACTGTTGCTGTTATTACTACCACTACTACTGTTGTTATTACTACAACTACTGTTGCTATTATTTCTACCACTACTGTTGCTATTATTACTACCACTACTGTTGCTATTATTACTACCACTACTGTTGCTATTATTACTACCACTACTGTTGCTATTATTACTACCACTACTGTTGCTATTATTACTACCACTACTGTTGCTATTATTACTACCACTACTGTTGCTATTATTACTACCACTACTGTTGCTATTATTACTACCACTACTGTTGCTATTATTACTACCACTACTGTTGCTATTATTACTACCACTACTGTTGCTATTATTACTACCACTACTGTTGCTATTATTACTACCACTGTTGTTGCTGTTATTACTACCACTACTGTTGTTATTACTGCCACTACTGTTGCTGTTATTACTACCACTGCTCTTGTTATTATTACTACCACTACTGTGGTAGTAATAATTTTTTCCCTTTCACCCACTAGTGTCCTCTACCTGCCTGCTACCCTCTCTGCCTCCCTATTACCCTCTCTGCCTGCCTGCTACCCTCCCTGACTGCCTGTTACCCTCTCTGACTGCCTGCTACCTTTTCTAACTACCTGCTACCCTCCCTGCCTGCCTGCTATCCTTCTCTGCCTGCCTGCTACCCTCTGCCTGCCTGCTTCCCTCTCCACCCTGTCAATTCCTCGCAGTATTTTGTATGTCGTTATCACGTATCCCCTAACCCTCCTGTCCTCCAGGTTCCTTTCTTCGTAGGGCATTTCCCTTAGCTCTGGAACTAGTCTTGTTGCAAACTTTTGCACTTTCTCTAATTTCTTGACGTGCTTGACCAGGTGTGGGTTCCAAAATGGTGCTGCATACTCCAATATGGGCCTGACGTACACGGTGTACAGAGTCTTGAACGATTGCTTACTCAGGTATCGGAACGTTATTCTCAGGTTTGCCAGGCGCCCATATGCTGCAGCAGTTATCTGGTTGATGTGCGCCTAAGGAGATGAGCTCAGTATTATACTCACCCCAAGATCCTTTTCCTTGAGTGAGGTTTGCAGTCTTTAGTCACCTAGCCTGTACTCTGTCTGCGGTCTTCTTTGCCCTTCCCCGATCTTCATGACTTTGCATTTGGCAGGGTTAAATTCAAGGAGCCAGTTGCTGGACCAGGCTCGCAGCCTATCCAGGTCTCTTTGTAGTCCTGCCTGATACTCATCCGACTTAATTCTCCTGTGTGTGTGTGTGTGTGTGTGTGTGTGTGTGTGTGTGTGTGTGTGTGTGTGTGTGTGTGTGTGTGTGTGTCTGTGGTGTGTTTGTGTGTACTCACTGTGGTTGCAGGGGTCGAGTCTCAGTTCCTGGCCCCGTCTCTCTACTGGCTGTTACTTGGGAAGGAAGGTACTAGGATGAGGTGAGGGAAGGTACTAAGATGAGGTGAGGGAAGGTACTAGGATGAGGTGTGTGAAGGTACTAGGATGAGGTGAGGGAAGGTACTAGGATGAGGTGAGGGAAGGTACAAGCATGAGGAGAAGGTTGACGTGATCAGTGTGTAATCACTTATATTTAATTACCTGTTTGTATTTGGAGGGAGGAGGTAAAGGAGGTTTGTATGTGTTAGATAGGAGCGAATGGAGGTAAATGGTTTTTTTGACTTGACGTGCTGTTGAAGTGTGAGCAGAGTAACATTTATGAAGGGATTCAGGGGAAACCGGATATCCGGACTTGAGTCCTGGAGGTAGAAATTACAGTGCCGGTGCTCTGAAGGAGGGGTGTTGATATGCTGCAGTTTTTTAACAGTAGTGTAGGTGTGCCTCTAGCAAGACAGTAATGGAGTGAATGATGAAAGTGTTTCTTCTTTTTCGGGTCACCCTAACTCTGTGGAAAACGGCCGATGTAATAATAAACAAAATGTAAATACAGTGGCATAGTTACGTTGTTAGTGACTCGTCAGTAATCAATGCATCATATAAAGTTTAATAATTTTCCAGTGGTGTAGCACTATCTGTTCAATACATTTCTTTGGTCCACTCCTCTATAATAAAACTTTCTTATATTCCCCAAGATCCACTTTGCTTTTCAATTTTCATTTGTGATTCTTATTCTCCCGTGTTATAGGGGTTAAGAAATATTCTTCATCTATTCAAGGTAATGCTCAAGCCATACACAGCCAAGTGTATGGTGCCAGGGAGGCCCTCAGGTCATACACAGTCAGATGTATGGTGGCAGGGTGGCCCTCAGGTCATACACAGTCAAGTGTATGGTGCCAGGGTGGCCCTCAGATCATACACAGTCAAGTGTATGGTGCCAGGGTGGCCCTCAGGTCATACACAGTCAGGTGTATGGTGCCAGGGTGGCCCTCAGGTCATACACAGTCAGGTGTATGGTGCCAGGGTGGCCCTCAGGTCATACATAGTCAAGTGTATGGTGCCAGGGTGACGCTTAAGTTATGCACAGTGCAAAGTAATTCTTTTTCAACACAAACAAACACGTTTGTTTGCAGTTAGAGTGCACACACCTCCTGTCCAAACACACCAAAATTACTGAGTTTATATTCAAGGTAAATGAAAACATCTCGTTTTAGTAAACAGAAAATGTGTTTGCACGCAGACACTGTGTACCTGTTGACTGTTGATGTTTTGTATGAAAAACTATCCAGAATTGTATTACCCATAATTATAGGATTAACATATTTCTCGTATAAAACACACATTAAACGCTTACAAAAAAAATACAGAGCACATACCGATACAAAACACGTACTGGTACAAAACACAACACGCACTTGTTCAAATCATGTACACAACACGTACCGATACAAAACACTTACAGAACATGAATCGGCACAAAACAGGGAACAGTAAAAACACATACAAAACTTAGTACAAAACACATCTTTAGTCACAGCTCTACAAATACTGTAAACAATTAAATTATTATTATTATTATTATTATTATCATTATTATATTAGTTCAAATTTATCAAGATATATAAAAAAAATACAAGAAAGGCAAGTGAATTCTATGTCATATTTATAAAGTTGTTCGACATGAGCCCAAAATTGTTGTCCACATTTTCCAGGACACTGTTCAAGCCGATTCGTCAAATATTGATCTAATACCATTGTTGCCCAGTCAAATATTGACCTGACATCTGTTACCCAGTCAAATATTGACCTGATATCTGTTACCCAGTCAAATATTGACCTGACATCTGTTACCCAGTCAAATATTGACCTGACATCTGTTACCCAGTCAAATATTGACCTGACATCTGTTACCCAGTCAAATATTGACCTGACATCTGTTACCCAGTCAAATATTGACCTGACATCTGTTACCCAGTCAAATATTGACCTGACATCTGTTACCCAGTCAAATATTGACCTGATATCTGTTACCCAGTCAAATATTGACCTGACATCTGTTACCCAGTCAAATATTGACCTGACATCTGTTACCCAGTCAAATATTGACCTGACATCTGTTACCCAGTCAAATATTGACCTGACATCTGTTACCCAGTCAAATATTGACCTGACATCTGTTACCCAGTCAAATATTGACCTGACATCTGTTACCCAGTCAAATATTGACCTGATATCTGTTACCCAGTCAAATATTGACCTGACATCTGTTACCCAGTCAAATATTGACCTGACATCTGTTACCCAGTCAAATATTGACCTGACATCTGTTACCCAGTCAAATATTGACCTGACATCTGTTACCCAGTCAAATATTGACCTGACATCTGTTACCCAGTCAAATATTGACCTGACATCTGTTACCCAGTCAAATATTGACCTGACATCTGTTACCCAGTCAAATATTGACCTGACATCTGTTACCCAGCCAAATAATGACCTGACATCTGTTACCCAGTCAAATATTGACCTGACATCTGTTACCCAGTCAAATATTGATCTGACATCTGTTACCCAGTCAAATATTGACCTGACATCTGTTACCCAGTCAAATATTGACCTGACATCTGTTACCCAGTCAAATATTGATCTGACATCTGTTACCCAGTCAAATATTGACATGATATATGTGTTGCTCCAAACATTGGCCTAGCACCTTCGAATACTGACCTAACATCTGTGTTGCAATGTCAAATATTGATCTAACACCTGTGTTGTCCCTTGTAATATTGACCTAACACCTGTGCTGCCCTGTCAAATACTGACCCAACACGTGCTGCCCTGTCAAATATTGACCTAACACCTGTGTTACTACGTCAAATAGTGACCTAACATCTGTGTTACTACGTCAAATAGTGACCTAACACCTGTGTTACTACGTCAGATAGTTATCTAACACCTGTGTTACTACGTCAGATAGTTATCTAACACCTGTGTTACTACGTCAGATAGTTATCTAACACCTGTGTTACTACGTCAGATAGTTATCTAACACCTGTGTTACTACGTCAGATAGTTATCTAACACCTGTGTTACTACGTCAGATAGTTATCTAACACCTGTGTTACTACGTCAGATAGTTATCTAACACGTGTGTTACCCCACAGAAAGTTTGCCTAACACAGCTGCTGAGGAACCAGGGGTAATCAAATATGATTCAAGGAAGAAGGTAGCTCCATTTCCTTGGATCAAACACCCTCCACTAGCAGGATGAAGGTCGCCATCTTGAAGACAACTCATGCGTCATTATCACTGAAGATGGGAGATAATGAGAGCAGGAACAGCATGGGTTCTGAAGTGAACTTAGTGTAGAACAATTTATTTCAATGTACCCTTCAAAGAGGGAGGGTTCTTGATCCAAGAAGTTGGAGCTACCTGGTTGCCTCCTAATGTCCAATAGCTGTATAATCACTATGGGCTTACACATTGATCATAAATGTCATACTACTAATAATAATATAATAAATTTTAAGAATAAAATAAAAATAATAATAATAACAAAAATAAAAATAATAATAGTAATAATAATATCGAAATATAATAAAAATAATAATAGTAACAGTAATAATAGTAATAAGATAATAATAATAATATTCTGTTTACCTCTCTATACATTATGTACCCTTACAGCTGTATTATTGCTATATTAAACAAAAGCATCGTTATAGACGTAACAACACCAGCTCCTGTATTTTATACAACAAACCGGACAACATTTTAATTTCAAAAACACAAATATTACACGGGGGACAAACCAAAATTTTCATTTTCTAAATTGATCAAATTTTCATTGAGAACAGACGAATAAATTCAATTTAAACTTGAATACAATTCAATTAATCTTTAACAATTCAATGAGAATGATGTTTACTGACCTCACGTCTCCTTCCCCCCCCCTCTCTCTCTCTCTCCCCTGCGGGTCCGTGATGCTCCAGGAACGACCAAAATGTCGTTTAATGTTTCTCCTCCAAATTGTGTCGTAGTTATGGATTGTTCCAGCCGCAACATTGTGATTTTGTGTTCATCAATTGTGAATTGTTCCGGTCATAGTATTGTGAAGTTTAATTCAATAGTTGCGAACTGTTCCAGTTATAATATTGTGACTTTTGTTCTTCACTTGAGTTCGTTCTTTAGTTGTGAATTACTGAACCCACGGATTGGAGTTTTTTTTTTAAATTGTAAAGTGTTAAAGCCACGGTATTATGACTTGTATACTAACTACATACCGTATTTTCCGTCATATAAGGCGCCCGACAAAGTATCATAACTGTAAATCATATTCAGGAGCTAATAACCCTCTTTACGCTAAAGCGTAACCCAAAGCCTACCCTTGAGCATATTACGGCGCAGGCTGATTTACCAAGACTTTTTTTATGGAAAAAAAAAGGCGCGCCTTATATGCCGGAAAATACGGTAAGTTATATATGCGAGGCTTGCAATATGGATATGAACGCTAGTTACTATTTCTCCTCCCTCCTTCACCCATTACTACCTCCCCATTCCCCAGGCGATGTATGCCCTCCCCCATCCCCGTTTCCTCGTAACTATAATAGAAGTAATCTGTTAGATAAAAGGACATATATGAAAATAATGCGACATTTTTACTGTGGCAACGTTTCGCTCTTAAGAAGCTTTGACAAAGCTCCTGGAAAGTGAAACGTTGCCACAATAAAAATGTCGCATTAGTTGCACATATGTGTTTTTACCTAACATATTGTCGGTAATTCTACCAACATTATTACAGAATCAATCTAGCCGGCGTATTATTATGTATGCAAAGCGGTAAACCCGTGTGCGTCATCTAACGTAAGGAATGGTGGAGGCCCCATCGGGGCCGTGACACGGAAATGATTCGGTTCAAAGAAATGATTAGTGAAAGCTGCGCTTGCTGCGCCTTCACTGGTGTGCCAACAACCTGTCACTGTTGTGTGTTTGTTCCTTGTGTTCTTGTTAACAATAACATTCAGCTCTGTGTCCGCTGCATTCAGTTAGTCTTCTCAGCGTCTCCCCGTGCAATCACTCAAGCTGCCATTGTTGCTGCCACCCTCTCTGCTCTGGTTGTCTGTGCTATCTACATACCACTGAGAGAAAGTGAGCTTCTACACAACAAGACGGGCAGCATACAGCAACTACACTCTGGCTGTACCCTTCTCCAGAACATCACTTCATCTGAGATCATTTATTCCTAGGATGACTCGAGTCTGCAACATGTTCGTACAACATAACGACATCAAAGAAATATCTCTTAACAATAAAAAAGCTTTCAAATGAACTGATGTAGGTAACAGCTCTTAGCTTGTAAATAAAGTTAGGAACCCTAACCTTGCAAAACCCTGTGTGTAGAGAGAGAGAGAGAGAGAGAGAGAGAGAGAGAGAGAGAGAGAGAGAGAGAGAGAGAGAGAGAGAGAGAGAGAGAGAGAGAATGAATTAAAGGCACTATTAAACTATAAGTATCTACCGTGTGGAGAAAAAGAGTAAACTTTCCTCCTAGTTATGGAACTCATTGAGTGGTGATTTAGGGTTTAAATAGTGGTAGTCGGGCTCAGTGAGTAGTAGCCGGGTTCTCTGAGTGGTGGTAGGGTTCTCTGAGTGGTGGTAGTGTTCTCCGAGTGGTGGCAGTGTTCTCTGAGTGGTGGTAGTGTTCTCCGAGTGGTGGTAGTGTTCTCTGAGTGGTGGTAGGGTTCTCTGAGGGGTGGTAGTGTTCTCTGAGTGGTGGTAGGGTTCTCTAAGTGGTAGTTTGGTTACCTCCTGATGTGTTCTGTCCAGGGTGTGCAATGTAAAGTTTTCCAGAGTGTAGTCTACCCAACTTCCAGCTTCATTTCCAAGTTCCAGTAGCATGTCTGACCGTCTGTCACCGACCAGCTGCCAAGTTTGTCCCACGACTCGAGACTTAGTTGAAGTTTGAGAACTAGAACACTAGTGAGAGAGACAGCTGGAAGCTCCCTCACCCACCTCAACACTCCCCTCCCTCCATAGTTCACCACACAATACAAGGCAACTACCGACTACATGGTATATATACAACTAACAAGAATAATGGAAATTAAAACTGGGAACGATAATGATCCAAGATGGATCAAAGAGCTTTCCAGTTTTCTAACCCAAGAGTTTTGGTTAGTTGTGAATGCTTTCACTTACGGTACTGAGTTGTATTCTTCTACACAGATAACCCGCATATAGGAGGAGCTTACGACGACGTTTCGGACCGAAACGTCGTCGTAAGCTTCTCTCTCTCTCTCTCTCTCTCTCTCTCCTATGTGTAGGTCATATGCGTACTGTTCCAGTCATGGTACTGTGGCTTTTTTGTTCTGTATTCTTCTATTTCTGTACATCTCGTAATTAGCGTATATCTTGCAATTCTAGAAAGTGTCTTCGAACTGTGATAAGAATTTTTATATCTGAAGGTCGTGGAATAACAAAGAAAACAAGAACAAACGAAAATCATGTAAGTGAAACACATTATTAATTGTGAATCATTGTGGATCATCAACCACGATGATTCATTTCACGAATCATCAGTTGAAGACAAATAGATACATTCGTCCCTTTTTCATTTGTCAAGAGATTGTGATATATTGAGACCGTTTTCTCTCTCTCTCTCTCTCTCTCTCTCTCTCTCTATATTAGCACTTATTGTACTAGTACTTAAAGACTATTACCGTTTACTGCCAACATTTATATATTTGAATGTTTACTTACCTTACACACACACACACACACACACATATATATATATATATGCATCATCATTCAACACTTTCACCATCACTCATACATAATCATTGTCTTTGCAGAGGCGCTCAGATACGACAGCTTAGACGTCCCTCCAAACTGCCAATATACCAAACCCCCTTTTAAAGTGCAGGCATTGTACTTCCCATTTCGAGGACTCAAGTCCGTCTAACCGGTTTCAATGAATACCTTCACAAAATATTGCCCTGCTCACACTCGAACAGCTTGTCAGGTCCCAAAAACCATTCGTCTCAATTCACTTCTATCTAACACGCTAACGCACGCTTGCTGGAAATCCAAGCCCCACGCCCACAAAATCTCCTTTACCCCCTCCCACCACCCTTTTTGGGGACGACCTCTACCCCGCCTTCCTTCCCCTACAGATTTATACGCTCTCCAAGTCATTCTACTTTGTTCCATTCTCTCTAAACGACCAAACCACCTCAACAACTCTTCAGCCCTCTGACTAATACTTTTAGTAACTCCACACCTCCTCCTAATTTCCACACTACGAATTCTCTGCATAATATTTATACCACACATTGCCCTTAGACAGGACATCTCCACTGTCTCCAGCCTCCTCCTCGCTGCAGCATTTACAACCCATGCTTCACACCCATATAAGAGTGTTGGTATCACTTATACTCCGTACATTCCCTTCTTTGCCTCCATGGATAACGTTTTTTGTCTCCACAGATACCTCAACGCACCACTCACTTTTTTTCCTTATCAGTTCTATTCTTAACCTCATCTTTCATAAACCCATCCGCAGACAAGTCAACTCCCTCCAATGCGATATCCAATTTTTATCTAAATCATTTGATACACTCATCACCTTACTCTTATCTATGTTCACTTTAAACTTTCTACTTTTTCACACACTCCAAACTCGTCCACTAACCTTGCAACTTTTCTTTAGAATCCCCCAAACGCACAGTATCATCAGGAAAGTGTAACTGTGTCAACTCCCATTTTGTATTTGATTCCCAATCATTTAATATATATATATATATATATATATATATATATATATATATATATCGTGCCGAATAGGTAAAACTTGTCAATTAGGATGAACTCATTTAAAATTAAGTCCTTTCTAAAAAATTCACTTATACATTTAAAAATATATTATTTTTAATTTATGTTAATGCAAAAAATTAATAATTTTGTAACAAAAGAACCTTAGAAAACTTACCTAACCTTATTACAACAAGCTCAATTTAATTTAGTCTAATCCAACTAACTATATTTTAGATAAGTTTACAATAATTTAATAATAAACAAACACATGGAAATATATTTTTTTAGTTAGCTTCAGAATAATTTTTGCGAAATTATTGCATACACAAATTTTCCCTTACCTTATTCGGCAAGAAGAGCGTTGTTATTTAAGCCAAATTCGCTAGTTTTACCTATTCGGCACACACACACACACACATATATATATATATATATATATATATATATATATATATATATATATATATATATATATATATATATATATATAATATATATATATATAGATAGATAGATAGATAATAAGCATGTCTTAAGAAACTGTTAAAAGAAAATCAAAATTTAATGTCACTGATGCTATAATGGCGAGAACAAACAGTAGAGGAGACAAATTAGGAGATAATAGTGTGGTAGTAGCAGAAGAAATAAGAGCAATAACAAGTGAAAATAATCAGTAGAAGAAAAAGCAACAAAATAAAACAGGTCTTTCTCAACAAACACGCAGCAGAGGAGGAAAAAATAAAAAGAGGTGATTCTTGGGCAAATACTGAGATCTTACAAAGGATAATGAGACGCAGGGTCCTGGCTGTCGTCTGAAGACCTGATCTCCTTCCAGGCTTAGGACGGGCACACACATGCCAGGGAACCTGTGATGTACATGATATTCCGGAGATACAAGACGCGTGTATACACACACACGCGCACACACACACACACACCCGCGAGATACGATCAAGCTCATGGAGCAGGGTGAGAGAGTGGACCTAGTAGTGACCCAGCGAAGAGTCGGGACCAGTTGTGAATCGACCCCTGCAGCCACAAATAGGTGATTATTTATATCATTATAATCAAATAGAAGCGCTAAACCACAGGGAACACACAAATAGGTGAGTACACACACACACACACACCAGCTGAGACTCCACTCCTGCCACCATTTGGTACATGCGTGGGATGCTGAATTGTTTGTATATAAATAACTAAAAAAGTTTTTGGTTTATATAAGAATATTAAACTGAAGGTACTGAACCGCATAAACGGTTCAGTACCTTCAGTTAAGTGGCGCGGCAGACACGAGGACTCGACTCTTAAAGGCACTGCTAAGTGAGGACAACTAGAAAAGCAAACATCTGGTGGAGGAACAATCAATCCTGTTTGAGTGCAAATATTCTTTATAACTTTCATAGGCAGTAGTAAATAATCAGAAAGCAACAAAGAATTAACACTGATGATCACTCAACTCTTAGGCAGTAGTAAACAAAACATCAACTAGAGAGCGAGACATATCTAGTCTATTAGAAATTATTTTATTTATAATATGTATGTGAGACATCAGAGCATTACAAGAGACATCATAGTATTACAAGACATCATAGCATTACAAGACACATCATAGCATTACAAGACATCATAGCATTACAAGACACATCATAGCATTATAAGAGACATCAGAGCATTACAAGAGACATCATAGTATTACAAGACATCATAGTATTACAAGACATCATAGCATTACAAGACACATCATAGCATTATAAGAGACATCAGAGCATTACAAGAGACATCATAGTATTACAAGACATCATAGCATTACAAGACACATCATAGCATTACAAGACACATCATAGCATTACAAGACATCATAGCATTACAAGACATCATAGCATTATAAGAGACATCAGAGCATTAAAAGAGACATCAGAGCATTACAAGAGACATCATAGCATTACAAGAGATATCATAGTATTACAAGAGACATCATAGTATTACAAGAGACATCATAGCATTACAAGAGACATCATAGTATTACAAGAGACATCATAGCATTACAAGAGACATCATAGCATTACAAGACACATCATAGCATTACAAGACACATCATAGCATTACAAGTCATCACAGCATTACAAGACATCACAGCATTACAAGACATCATAGAATTACAAGACATCATAGAATTACAAGACATCATAGAATTACAAGACATCATAGAATTACAAGACATCATAGAATTACAAGACATCATAGAATTACAAGACATCATAGAATTACAAGACATCATAGAATTACAAGACATCATAAAATTACAAGACATCATATCATTACAAGACATCATAAATTACAAGACATCATATAATTACAAGACATCATAGAATTACAAGACATCATATCATTACAAGACATCATAGAATTACAAGACATCATAGAATTACAAGACATCATAGAATTACAAGACATCATATAATTGCAAGACATCATAGAATTACAAGACATCATAGAATTACAAGACATCATAGAATTACAAGACATCATAGAATTGCAAGACATCATATCATTACAAGAGTTATAACAACCAGAGACAGCATAACATTCTAGTCTAGGATGGATTACCAAGAGACAACATCAATAGGAAGGGACTGTAACGAACGAGAGTGTTAGTGAACTCCAATATAAAGGTTGGAAACCCAGTTCTAATGTTTCTGAGAGCAAGAGCGCCATCAACAGCCTAAGTGAACAGAGACCGTTCAGCGATTAGCGGACGAAGGATTGAGCCTCCACCACTCCCTGCACATAATGACCCACCCGGGTGTAGCGGTGTGCGAAATGTAGCAATAGAAGTAAAACTCTGCAGTTTGGAAAAAAAATCCCAGTGAGAGCGGTACTCAAGACGGCAACGAATAAGACTTTCCTAAAGTTGAAGCAAATGAGAAGTGAAAAAATCTCCTGAACCTGAACGGAATTCTTAAGTGTTTTGCGTCAGTCTTGAATGTAATAATGTGAGTAGGCAAGAATTTTGTGTAAAACGTGAATTCTGGCTCCAATCTGGAGCTTTTCATAGCTCGGTGAATTGAGTAAGTTCTCAGAAGCGTGGGTTTTACTAAAATAATCCTCTTGAGACATGGTAGATAAAGCTCAAGATCGTTATCTAAGACGGTCAGAGATTCACAATGAAACTAACCTCGGGGGTAAGTTAATGGCCTCTGAGAAGAGAGTGAAAGAAGTGAACCTGACAACATGAGAGGATACAAGAATCATGAGATATATAATCACGACATACTAGATACTTTAAAGACTTCACTGGGTGGACATAAACCTAGATCGAAAGTGAAGATGCAAATAAGTCACAGAGACATCAGGATATATTTTGTTACCCTCAGGGTGGTCAGAATGAAAAAAAAATATTTCAATACAGAAATGTGAGGCAGACTTTGTGCACAGATTTAAGAATATGCATGACAAGGCCCATGAAACTGATAGAAAATATAGATGTGACTAGCAAGATTCTGAGCCAGGAGCTGAAGACCGACTTTCCCCAACTAAACACAGGCAAACGCACACACCAAAACATTCATAAAAAGATGAACTCAGTACTGGTAAAGTTTAAACAGCATCCACCAGTGGAAGGCCTCCGTCAGATGACCAAAACCTCCAGCTGTGGGTTATCATATGTCTAAGACCCGCGTCAGGAAACACTTGTCCTGTTTGTATCCCAACAAACCTTACCTAACCTAACATAATCCACCATCACCTTCAACTGATTTATCACTCTTCTCATTTTCTTTCACTTCCTTTCCTTCATTTTTGTCTTCTCCAAGTTAGTATCAAATTTTATCCAATTTTAATTCGTTGTTTCCCCCTCTCACCTTCCCTCCCTCCTTCCTCTTCTTCTCTCCCTCTATCTTCCACTTCCTATTGTAAGCTCTCCTCTTTCAATTCTCATCCCTCCGCCACTTCTTTCTGTACCCTCCCTCCATCCTTCCTACTCTACCTAGAGTATTTCTTCTTGTACCTTATTTTCCCGCAGTCACCCTCCCACCGCTTCTTATAATCCCTACTCCCTCCATTCCTCTCTCTCTCTCTCTCTCTCCTCCTCCTGTACTACTTAATCGCTGTCCAAATCATTCCATCTACACAGTTCCAACTTTTAGATATATATTCCCGTTTTCATTCATCTCTCTCTCTCTCTCTCTCATCTTTATCATTCTAATATATATTTTGCTTATATTTTATTACATGTAAATCATTTATGTTTTTCTAATTAAAATTCTCATGTTTTGTCATTCATGAGCTCTGTTTCCTCTCCATATAGTTCCAACTTCTCAGATTCTTCTATTTATTTTTTGTTCGTTCATATTATAGCTTCTGCCTTTCTAAACATCCCTGTAAAGCAGACTTCTACCTGTGTGGGGGAGGAGCGGCATTCCTTCATCTGTATATCTTTCTATTTATGAGTATTTTCCACTTCAACAACACGTAACAAGATGTTGTTGAAGTTTCCGCGAGGTGCAGTCTCGTCTTTATATGCCTTCCTGTTAATTTTTTATTTGTATAGTTCCTTGATAATGTGAGAAATCACGAAAGCGCTTAGAATTACACTATTATTTTCATAGTGGTTATTATGCGTATATATTATATATATATATATATATATATATATATATATATATTGCTGAATAGGTAAAACTTGCGATTTTGGCTTAAATAGCAAGGCTCTTCTTGCCGAACAAGGCAACCGAAGATCTATGTATGCAATAATTTCGCAAAAATCATTCTGAACCTAACGAACAAAATATATTTCATTGTGTTGGTTTATTATTAAATTATTGTAAAATATATTTAGTTGGATTAGGCTAAATTAAATTAACGATTGTTTCAACAAGGTTAGGTAAGTTTTCTAAGGTTCTTTTGGTACAAAATTATTAATTTTTACATTAACATATATGAAAAAAATATATCTTTAAACGTATAACAGAAAATTTTAGAAAGGACTTAATTTTAAATGCGTTCTTGCTAATTGACCAGTTTTACCTATTCGGCACGACATATATATCTCCATAAGGGAGTGGAGAAGAATCCTTCCTTCGTAAGCCGTGCGTGTCCTAAGAGGTGACTAAAATGCCGGCAGCAAGGAGCCAGTAACCCCCTTCTCTTATATAAATTGCTAAATGTAATAAGAAAACTTTATGATTTTTTTTCTTTTCTCGAGTCCTTCTACGTCTGTGTGTATATCCATATGTTTATGTGCATATATATCTATATGCTGATGTGCATGAGTCTGCCTGTCTTTCCTATCCCCCTCTTTTTCCCTCTCTCTTTACTTCCCTGCTACATACTTGGCAGCAGAGCGTCACTAAAAATACCCGAGGGTCGGGTCGATCTTACAAACCATACCGGCAATTATTGCTCTCTCCACTCTCTCCCCTTCCGCTGCCTTGTCCCGCGGGCTTCCAAGACATGTTATACCTTCCTTCTATACCTCTCTCATGAGCAGGCTCGCTCTCTTGCTCTCTCTCTCTCATGTTGATCTCCCTAACACGGTGTTTCATTATTTTATGTCTATTTAGCCCTATGTTACGTATCTTCCTCTTGCTTCCTCCGTCTTGCAGAATATATATATAATATATATATATATATATATATATATATATATATATATATATATATAATGTCGTGCCGAATAGGTAAAAGTGGTCAATTAGCAAGAACTCGTTTAAAATTAAGTCCTTTCTAAAATTTTCTCTTATATGTTTAAAAATATATTTTTTTCATTTATGTTAATGTAAAAATTAATAATTTTGTACCAAAAGAACCTTAGAAAACTTACTTAACCTTATTATAACAAGCGCAATTTAATTTAGCTTAATCCAACTAAATATATTTTAGATAAGTTTACAATAATTTAATAATAAACAAACATAATGAATTTTTTTTTTCGTTAGGTTCAGAATGATCTTTAATAAATTATTGCATACACAAATTTTCGCTTGCCTTATTCGGCAAAAAGAGCAAGTTTTACGTATTAGGCACGACATTATATATACACACAAACTAATGCAAAACAACCACAGGGAGAGTTGAATGATAGGTCTAGGCCTTTTGTGTTGCAATGAACACATCAGAAGCTTACAATCTTGCATAAATAAGTAGAAAGTCCAAACAGACTAGTTCAGAGGAGCATTCTAGCTCGAACGAGCCAGAGCGTTTCCTTGAGCTAATCTGCTTGGACTTCCTTCTCATTTATGCAACACTGCAAGCTCCTGATATGTTAATTGCAAACGAAAGGCATAGAGCTTTCATTCAAATTCCCTGTAGGTGTTTTGTATCTTGTATCGCTTGTTAGTGATTAGCGTTCTACACTTGTATGCTGCATAATCTCTACATATACTTATTACTGTTTTACTCAGTCATTCCCTGAAAAATGTATTAATATTTGTTGCATAAATGTACACAGGCTATGGGCCGGAGACTGAGCTGTGCTTGCAACACGGATGTCCTAGCCTCCACTGCTCCTGGTGCTGCAAGAATCGCCCGGGTTTAGTCTGTGTGGGTCACATTTCACGTTAGTTGGTGCATGTCACGTGTTAAGAGAAAGGTAGTCAGCACCGTCACTCCTAGACAACACCAGTATCATCACCTCTCCCTCCTGTTACTCCTAGACAACACGAGTACCATCACTCCCTCTTGCAACTTCTGGACTAACCACCGGTACCATCACCTCTCCCTCCTGTTACTCCTAGACAACACGAGTACCATCACTCCCTCTTGCAACTTCTGGACTAACCACCGGTACCATCACCTCTCCCTCCTGTTACTCTAGACAACAGAGTACCATCACTCCTCTGCAACTTCTGGACTAACCACCGGTACCATCACCTCTCCCTCCTGTTACTCCTAGACAACACGAGTACCATCACTCCCTCTTGCAACTTCTGGACTAACCACCGGTACCATCACCTCTCCCTTCTGTTACTCCTAGACAACACGAGTACCATCACTCCCTCTTGCAACTCCTGGACTAACCACCGGTACCATCACCTCTCCCTCCTGTTACTCCTAGACAACACCAGTATCATCACCTCTCCCTCCTGTTACTCCTAGACAACACCAGTATCATCACCTCTCCCTCCTGTTACTCCTAGACAGCACCAGTATCATTACCCCCCTCCCTCCTGCTACACCTGGACGACACCAGTACCATCACCCCTCCCTCCTGTTACTCCTGGACTACCCACCAGTACTATCACCCCTCCCTCCTGTTACTCCTGGACACGTGGGAGACACACCTGCTTAATCTACTTTGTATCTCTCAAGTGAGTCTGGAAATACTGTCTGGATTCCCTCACTTCTTCTGCAGGAACACTCCAAAAAGAATCAAGCCCCAATACAAGGTTACTGCCACCACAGCGCTCCCTCTGACCTCCTGCACCCATTATATTAGCGGTATTCAACGCTATCATATACAAAATGTATATATACACCACTAACCCTCAGGCACTGAAGGTTAGTGGAGGAGGGTAGGGTAGGCACTGAGGGGCAGGGTGGTGGAGGATGGTGTTGCCACTGAGGGTCGAGTCACACTTATAGAACCAGCTGTCCGATATAACATGTCAGCATATAACATAACAGTATCAGCTGAGCTGACGATCGAGTGTTTACCAAGTGACCACCTGTAATATCAACACTGTAATATCAACATATCCTTACGTTAAACCCCACCACAACCCCAGTGAAAGACACTGTGTGACTTTATTGGGTTATCGAAGGTTATCACTACATAATACGCTGCGTGTGTCCATAACATCTGGGCTCTCGTAGGTTATATCTACATAATGTGTGTGCCCATAACATCTGTGTCGTAAAGACCATTGAAAGCATTTTAATATTAAGGTTGTACACATAAATAAAATTTACTCCACTGGGTCCTTGGAGTTCCCCATCCCACTTTCCCAAAAATACCCGAGGATCATCCTACCGTAACGTTTTCTTTGATCTGCCTAGTTAATTAGAACAGCCCTTACTGCGTGTTTTAAAGAACACTGTCAGAATCCAAATCCTTTCTTTCATGACGACGTTTCACTCCTTGAAATATTCCAGCCATAGTAGTGAGACAATTTCCTTTGCCTATTTCGAAAAAAATATAATAAACATAGTATTAGTAGTAGTATTAGTAGTAGTAGTAGTAGTAGTAGTAGTATAGTAGTAGTAAGAAGAAGCAGCAGCAGCAACAGAGGAAAAATTTATTGATTTTGTATATTCTAAAGTGTTTCTTCTCTTTAAGTATACACAGAGAACAGCAATGCATGCACAAGTACAGGGGGTATATGAGCACTTGTTACTTTGATCCCTATATTTGTGCTTACAGTCTTTAAACTCCATTAACCAACCATCACCCTTGTTTAGGAGTAAATGAAAGCATCTTCAGTGGTGATGTACAGATGACAGGCAGCCTTCATGACCATAATAATCCAACTTGACGCAAGAGATCCAGTATCTCAAGCTCCCTGTACACAACTTGACGCAAGAGATCCAGTATCTCAAGCTCCCTGTACACAACTTGACGCAAGAGGTCCAGTATCTCAAGCTCCCTGTACACAACTTGACGCAAGAGATCCAGTATCTCAAGAACCCTGTACACAACTTGACGCAAGAGGTCCAGTATCTCAAGAACCCTGTACACAACTTGACGCAAGAGGTCCAGTATCTCAAGAACCCTGTACACAACTTGACGCAAGAGGTCCAGTATCTCAAGAACCCTGTACGCAACTTGACGCAAGAGGTCCAGTATCTCAAGAACCCTGTACACAACTTGCCGCAAGAGGTCCAGTATCTCAAGCTCCCTGTACACAACTTGACACATGAGGTCCAGTATCTCAAGCTCCCTGTACACAACTTGACACATGAGGTCCAGTATCTCAAGCTCCCTGTACACAACTTGAAACATGAGGTCCAGTATCTCAAGCTCCCTGTACACAACTTGACACATGAGGTCCAGTATCTCTATCTTAAAACCCTTAAGTGGCAAAGGAGCTGCGGTTCGACTCCCTCAAGACACCTAGCAGCTACAACACACTACCCATGAAAAGGTACAGGAGATCAACTCTCATGAGGCCCAGGAGCTTAGGTTTAACATTCTCAACATGTTCAAGAGCCGGAACTAAACACAATCAAGAGACCCAAGAACTAGAATGCACTGTTGTTCACCACTAAAATTTGATATCACAAGTACGAAGCAGTGTGGAGATACCCTCAAGAGACCTAAAGAGGCCTAGATGTAACTCAAATCCAAAGAGGCTTAGGAGCTAAAACTCAAATCCCAAAAGAGGCGTAGGAGCTGTAACAACCATCAAGAGAGACCTAGAAGCTATAATTCAACTCAAACAGAATGCAAATTTAAGATCAATCATCAGAAGCAGTGTAAGGTCATCGTCAAGGGTCCCAGGAAATGGAGTTCAACTCTGTCAATGACGATTAAAAATTAAAAAGAATCAGACAAAGCGTAAGGAATATGTTCAATATTTTAAGCAAGGGATGATCACGCAATCTTCCCACACACTAATATTGATTGTCAGATGCTGCCAGAACAACAAAGGAATATAAGAATTAATAATTACCAGGGAGGGAAGGTACTGGTCTCAATGCCATGGAGCAGAAACCAATTGACCGATCATTGAGTAACTCATTCTCTCCTAGGCTAGGCGATGTACTAGAGAGTACCAACTTAAAATTTGTAAACAGAGGTCTGAATTAACTGTCATTCAATGTACGTATTGTGGAGTGTCTTGATAAATTTTTTATACCTGCTAAGTACCTAATGGAATTCCAACACTTGCGTAAAAGATTGATTTCATCGAGCGGGACTGGTCTGCCAACTGCATTATTTACTTTAAATTCCTGGTCTCACTGTTTACCTGCCTAGCTGTGACAGGCTGTTTGCTCCCTACTTCCCCACCTTCCTCCACCTCGTCTCTACCCTAAACTTTGACCTTTTCTTTCACCTCATTTTAACTCATCTTGGAACATTCTTTCCCATTTTGCGCTACCCACGTCCTTGCTTAAGCAAGCTAATAATGGTCTACTGAAGCTCTAACATAGTTCTATATAATATAGATTTTCGTCTATTTCACACAATGACACCCGTTCCCCAACCTAGGAGCTAGAATTTCAGAGGGGAAAACCCCAAAGGCCAAAAACAGGAAAGGACTAAGAAAGGGGGGATGGGAAAGGAGCTTTGATAAACATGCAGGAGACAGTTGAAACACGGTGATGAAAGAAAACAATGAGATAGCCACTATAAGCAACCCTCCCTTTCAGTTCAATCCCACTTTCCCAGTACCCACTCTTCCAGTACCCATTTTCCCAGTACCCATTCTCAGAGTACCCACTTTCCTAGTATCCACTCTCCCAGTACCTACTTTCTCAGTACCTTCTCTCCCAGTGCCCACTCTCCCAGTACCTACTCTCTCAGTACCTTCTCTCCCAGTGCCCACTCTCCCAGTACCTACTCTCCCAGTGCCCCCACAACACACGGCAGGCAAAGTTCACTTTCTTTTGTCTTCAACTTTATTAATTACTTCTCAGGAGCTGCCTCTCACCACATTTTCTCTTCTGCTTCATTTTTGTTTTTTTATTACCCTGGGTTTGCTTCCCTGAGGCAAGTGTCCTCGCTGGTGATATGAAGTTGAACTCTGCGTCAATATCCTGCTTTGTTTTCAAGCTACCAGTCGTACGTAAAACTTTACTATTATTGCTGAGTTCTGTGTAAAAAAAAACACTAGTAACACAGAGTAAGACTTATAAACGTTTCGCTCGCTTTAAAAAGTCTCGATCCTGAGAGAAATTGTCTAAAAGACTTGTTTGGTGTCACTGGTCTTTGTATACAGTCACCTTATACCCTTCATCTTATTCTCCATATTATTTCCTTTACCTCCCCCACTCTTTCTCTCTTCCTTTTCCTCTACTAGTCTCTAACTCGCACTCCAATTCTCTCCCTCTCTCTTTCTCTCCCTCTCCCTCGTATAACTCACTTTCCCCTGCCATTTATCACCCTCGCTGCTCCCTGCGGTGCTGTTATGGTGGTCCTCTGCCACAAAATTAGCTCATGGAGCGACGTGGAGATGTCAATCAAATGTGTACCATCCCTGTCACGGCCGCCGCCGCCGCCGCCTCCACCTCCAAGCTGCCTTTGTGCCCGCTTCAATGTTCCCTCCTTCCTTCCTGCGTTCACTTCTTCATTCCTTTATTCCCTCCTTCATCTCTACTCTCTTCCTGTCTTTACTCCCTCATTCCTTTTTTTTTCGTTTTCGTTAGTTCCTTCCTTCAGTTATTTCTTCATTATTTTCTTCCCTCTGACTTTTAACTGTTTTTTTTTACCTGCTGTTCAGTGTTTTCATTTCATCTACTGCTTAAAAGCTCTTTCATCTCATCTACAGTTGTATTTTCATACATTCTACCTACAGTTGATTTAATATTCTTCCTCTTCCTCACTCACCTCTCAGTCTCTTTCTGGTGTGGTCACTGAGACCCCACGAGTGCCTCCTCGTTCCCTTCTTCCCTGGTACAGGTAAATCGTCACTTGTCCAGGTGTCCTGGTAACCCGCCAAGTTAATGACCTGGCCCAGTCCTCGCTAATTATTACATCATTATATTTTTGTGTGTGTCTATTCACTATTTTTGTCACTTATAGTTTTATCTTCATCCACCACTTTCTGTACCACATCCATCATCCTCTCTACAACCTGTTTTTTCTTCTATTCAACAGTACTAGTTCCTCGCTGGTGTACACCTCATCCCCTACCTAATTCCCGTATACGGCGGACCTGACGTGATTAGAATTTCACACGTTAATGTTAGGTGATTGTTCTTGCTATCTAATCGCATGACACACCTTAATATATCAGAGCGAAGAACAAAAGACAGGTTGTAGAACAACCTTTTATTGGTACAACATTTCGACCTACACAGAGCTTTATCACGTATTGGTGTGATTTGATTAAGCTCTATACAGGAAAAAGATGTTTTCTACACTGAAAGCTGTTTGTGTAACGTGTTTTTTCTTTGATATTGTTGGTAACGTAGCATTTACATCCAACCAATGAAGAGCATTGCTGACCAAGTATGGTAGCTGACCACGTATGGTAGCTGACCAAGTATGGTAGCTGACCACGTATGGTAGCTGATCATGTATGGTAGCTGACCATGTATAGTAGCTGATCATGTATGGTAGCTGATCATGTACGGTAGCTGATCATGTATGGTAGCTGATCATGTACGGTAGCTGATCATGTATGGTAGCTGACCATGTATGGTAGCTGACCATGTATGGTAGCTGACCATGTATGGTAGCTGATCATGTATGGTAGCTGATCATGTATGGTAGCTGACCATGTACGGTAGCTGATCATGTATGGTAGCTGATCATGTATGGTAGCTGATCATGTACGGTAGCTGACCATGTATGGTAGCTGATCATGTATGGTAGCTGATCATGTATGGTAGCTGATCATGTACGGTAGCTGACCATGTATGGTAGCTGATCATGTATGGTAGCTGATCATGTATGGTAGCTGACCATGTACGGTAGCTGATCATGTAGGTAGCTGATCATGTGGTAGCTGATCATAGGTAGCTGATCATGTAGGTAGCTGATCATGTATGGAGCTGATCATGTATGGTAGCTGATCTGTATGGTACGATCATGTACGGAGCTGACCATGATGTAGCTGACACTGTATGGTAGCTGATCATGTATGGTAGCTGATCATGTATCGGTAGCTGACCATGTATGGTAGCTGATCATGATGGTAGCTGATCATGTACGTAAGCTGACGTAGGTAGCTGATCATGTATTGGTAAGCTGATCATGTTGCGACTGATCATGTAGTAGCTTTGATCATGTATGGTAGTGATCATGTATGGTAGCTGATCATTACAGGAAGCTGACATGTTGTAGCTACATGATAGCTGATCATGTATGGTAGCTGACCATGTAGGTAGCTGATCGTATGGTAGCTGATCATGTTGGTACTGACATGTGGTAGCTGATCAACCTGACAGGATTAGCTGATCATGTATGGTAGCTGATCATGTATGGTAGCTGATCAGTATGGTAGCTGACAGTATGGTAGCTGATCATGTATGGTAGCTGATCATGTAGGTAGCTGACATGTATGGTAGCTGATCATGTATGGTAGCTGATCATGTATGGTAGCGACCATGTAGGTAGCTGATCATGTACGGTAGCTGATCATGTATGGTAGCTGATCATGTACGGTAGCTGATCATGTATGGTAGCTGATCATGTATGGTAGCTGATCATGTACGGTAGCTGATCATGTATGGTAGCTGATCATGTATGGTAGCTGATCATGTATGGTAGCTGATCATGTATGGTAGCTGATCATGTATGGTAGCTGACCATGTATGGTAGCTGATCATGTATGGTAGCTGACCATGTACGGTAGCTGATCATGTATGGTAGCTGATCATGTACGGTAGCTGATCATGTATGGTAGCTGATCATGTACGGTAGCTGATCATGTATGGTAGCTGATCATGTATGGTAGCTGATCATGTATGGTAGCTGATCATGTATGGTAGCTGATCATGTATGGTAGCTGATCATGTATGGTAGCTGATCATGTACGGTAGCTGATCATGCGTAGTGACATGTGGTAGCTGACCATGTATGGTAGCTGATCATGTATGGTAGCTGATCATGTATGGTAGCTGACCATGTACGGTAGCTGATCATGTATGGTAGCTGATCATGTATGGTAGCTGATCATGTACGGTAGCTGATCATGTATGGTAGCTGATCATGTATGGTAGCTGATCATGTACGGTAGCTGACCATGTATGGTAGCTGACCATGTATGGTAGCTGATCATGTATGGTAGCTGATCATGTATGGTAGCTGATCATGTATGGTAGCTGACCATGTACGGTAGCTGATCATGTATGGTAGCTGATCATGTAGTAGCGATCGTGGTAGCTGATCATGTATGGTAGCTGATCATGTACGGTAGCTGATCATGTATGGTAGCTGATCATGTACGGTAGCTGATCATGTATGGTAGCTGATCATGTATGGTAGCTGATCATGTACGGTAGCTGACCATGTATGGTAGCTGACCATGTATGGTAGCTGACCATGTATGGTAGCTGATCATGTATGGTAGCTGATCATGTATGGTAGCTGATCATGGTATCGGTAGCTGATCATGTATGGTAGCTGATCATGTATGGTAGCTGATCATGTACGGTAGCTGATCATGTACGGTAGCTGATCATGTATGGTAGCTGATCATGTATGGTAGCTGATCATGTATGGTAGCTGATCACGCATAGCTACGTCAGGTTCTCCTACCATAGACATATGATTCAGAGAACCGTTAAGTTGATAAGTCAGACACATGTGCAACACTTGGGTTGATGAACTGATTACATCGACTCCAGGTTGAGGGACTGATTACCTCAAACTCCTGATCATCACCATTCTTCTTTGTACTGAACTGATGAAGCCACTGTGTAGCGAAACGTTTCCACAATAAAGATAAACAGGTGTTGCTCATGTGTAATTTATTCTGCTACCGTACCATTAGCTCTTAAAGGTAGAGGACCTCAACGAAGTTTAGCCCGTAAGAGTTTATATCCTTCCATAATGAGCCTGAGGTACCACTGGCTAGTTTATAGCCCAGTGACTGACTCCCCAACTGGTCTTCATGTGCTTTGAACGACGAAGACACAAACGTGGCACTTGAGTGTCGCATGTGTTCTGCCAGGGGTCCAGCTCTTGGGTCACCCCGACTGTCTCATCAGCAATTTCAAGTAAAGACTTACGGCCATCATCAACAAATCTATTCCTATCGGGAACAGGTTTTTCTTTCACCTTTGTAAATGATTTCTGGATCCCATAGCTTCTTTTATGTTCTCTTCTCTATACATGCACATCACTTCCAAAGCCTCCTCTCCTTTCCTCTTCCTCCTGCTAATGTTTCTTTTTCCCCTCCTTCTCTTCCTCCCCTTCCCTTCCACCACCTCCTATTACTACCACTCCTCCTACTACTATTACTACTCCTCTTCTTCATTATCCTCCTCAAGTCTTACTACGATACCAAGAGCTGGAAGAATGTTGATGAGTTTAAAAGTGTAGGAAAGTGGGGCGCCATGACTCTCTCTCAAGTTTTGTTCCTCGCTGCGAGTGTGTGATTAGCAAAGTTGCATATAGTTAAGACAACACAGGAAGGCAGGGGAAGAGAGGGAGGGGGCATCCATATCCACCTCGTCTCACTAAAACACACACACACACAGTAAATACACAATAGGAATCCCCAAGGTGTCGCATATCACGCAGAGTCCATATTTTTGACAACCATACTTATGAAGATAATATTTATTTCTATAAAGTACAGTATACAACTGATATAGTATTAACTGACATGATAGGCATACTTTATTAAAAGCTCCTAAATATGTACCTCCTGGATATCATATCTAAATGGCGTACTACGATAATCGGGACAACGTTTCGCTCTATGTCGAGTTTTAGGGAGTTGAGTTAATGAAGCTCTACACAGCAAAACGTTGGCCTAATGTAAGCTTATTCTGCAACTTGTCAATTCTCCAAGCAGCTCCACAGGTTCGTTAGTTGGTATTACTGGCACTTTCCTTAGTGCTCAACAACACAAAAGTTTATCTTGACATCGTCTTTTTTTTTTTTATAAGACCTGACAAAGGTCCAATATGAACTGTAAAAGAACTTGCCCTGCGATGAACTAACATATACGTGGGCAAATTAAAGAAAGAACTTGATGAGCCCAGAGGCGGTGTTTACATCGGACTGGGTGAAGCGAACACCAACAGATGGGGTAAAAGACACTTACGCACAATTCAAGACATTTGTTAGTGGAGATGAATGGCTTCTTTAGTCCTAATCATTCCATTATGACTGAAAAAGCCACTCGTGGCGAAACGTTTCCTCTAATAAATGTTCTGAACTGTATATAAGTGTCTTTTCCCACATGTTGTCGGTATCACCACATCATTTTTCACCGACAGAAGAACTGATTAAGCTGCCGACAGGAAAGCCAGGCCTGGCACCAGGCCACGGTGGAGGGGGAAGGGAAAGGGGGTAAGAGATCCCTGACACCAGATACAGGCCTCCTTTACTTTTGATATACCTTTGCTGAGTTCCGAGAGTTTTTCTACTCCCGGAGCCCAGCCATGGGCCAGGCTCGTCTGGTCAAGCAGCCCATTAAGCAAAATTAGTTTTACTAGTAGTATTCAGGTTTAATATAAGGCTAAAGACTACTGTGTTTTTTATACACTTCATACTTTGGTAAATTCATTTTTAATGCTGTTCCATAAAACAGAGATTATTTCAGGAACTATACAAAATAGAACACATACTATTTGCTATTACCAGCAGTTTTAGAGTTATTGACATTATAATTATAATCATAACTAAAGTTGTTGAGAATTAAGTGATATAGCGAGGAGAAATGCATTTCTTACGTCCGTGTACACTTTCGACTTTCAACAATATCTTGGACATTGAGTAGTGATTCTGGGAGGCCTAATATAACATTACCTGAAGGAATAAAACCATATAGTGTCCCGCCAGACAGGCATTGTATCTCACGTTGGATAAGTGAATCACTACTTCTCAAAGGATACAAGCAAGTTAATTTGTTTCTGCACTGGAGAAGTGGCATCACCTTTATTACGTGACCAAGTCTTCCATATTATCATTAGTGGAAGAAAACTGCTTTAGTTTTACCAGCTACACTGACCTTAATATTAACCCAGACTGACTCCCTCCTTTCCTTCCTCCCAATCTCTTCCTTACTTCCCTTCTCCTCCACACTTCTTTCCTTTCTTTCTCCTCGAACTGATGCAAGGCGTCTTTCCTTACTCTCCTTCCTTGGAACACCTACGAAAATTCCTCACTCCACGTAAAACTTGAAGGGAGGGAAGGAATGAAGTAGAAACGGAAGGAGGATGGAAGGGAAAGAGGATGGAAGGGAAAGAGGATGGAAGGGAAGAGGTTTGGAAAAGAAGAAGTGAAAGAGGAACAAGGGAGTGAGGGGGGATAATAAAGGAACAAAAGGGAACTAAGATACGCGAACTATATAGTGATGTAATGAGAGATGCAGTGTACGGGAAAAGAAGGAAAAGAAATAAAAGAAATGCAACGAAAAAGAATTTTAGGAAGAAGAGACAATAAGGAATGATGCCATGGAGAGAAGAGGTGCCTAATGAGAGGGGTGCCTTATAAAGAAAAAAGTGCCTAATAAGAGAAGGGGAAAGGAGAGGAGACAATAATTTAGAGAAAGAGAAAAGGGAATCCCCCATAAGAAATATGAGAAAGTGAGAATAGAAAAAGATATTCATGAAGCGACGGAAGAAGCGAGAGGAGCACTCATGATAACGAAGAGGGAGAGGAAGCTTTCACACAAAAGATAAATCCATCATAAGGAGAGCAACTAAATGGAGAAAGTGGAAGGAGTAGAATGGGTGAGAGGGGAAGAGAGGAAGGGGCACTAAGAGGAAAGATTATGGGAGCCCTTACAGGGCCGGCCCCTCGTTTCCCTGGTGAGCGAGGAGACGCCGGAGGGAGAGTAATTCTCCCAGCCCCTAAGTCCATTAGTGAAGCATAGCATACGCACACGCGCAACACACGCACAAACACAAACACTCACACATACATACACACACACTCAAATGCTCCACAAAGATCAATACATAAAGGGAACAAGGCAAACGTGTGTAGTGACAGCTGACAGCTAGTCATATAAACTACCCACCTCGACCACACACCACCGGCCCCGTCCTCCACACACACACACACCCCTTCCCCATGCCTTCACCTAGGAAACTAACAGCAGGGTGAGAGACTTCCTGAGTGTTTAAAATGCTTATGGCATCGTAACGACGTGGTTATTGATGTTGGAGGGGAAAGCCCCGTTCATGTGCATTCTGAATGGTTCTCCTTTATTTTGTCTTGTTTCTCATGTTGGTGTGTATTGCTGGATTATCTTGGTGAACGAGCTGTTACAAGAGGCTATAGTGGCTTCTTTTATCCGCTCGTATATGTTAGTTATTGCTTCGCCACAGCGTTGATTGGTTGTTGAGTTTCTAGCTGGATTGGAGGATCACTGCTGAAGTTATTTTACAGGGCAATACCTAGCGTGTTGATATTCTGTCTTGGAGATATACTGGCTGCTGAGATCACATTAACATTGGTCTCCGTTGGTAAGCACTGTCTCCTACTCAGAAGATTGTTTCTCCTTTTACCAGGCAGGATTTGATACGTGAAAAGGGTGATGTCTGTTAAGTATTAGAGCGTCTACTCTAAGCATGTTGGATTCTGTGAGTCAAGAGAACTTTTATTATATCCATGAGAATACTGGCATTGCACGAGAGCACGTGCCTCACTAAGTTACGAAGAATAGGACATGAAAATTAAGGATTCTAGTTATAATAATGGAGCACTTTGTTGAGTGCTGCAGTTATATAGCTGGGTGATGGGCGTTGAGTCCCCTGCTCAGCCATGTGTATAGTAATTAAACTGACACAGTTTTTGTCATGGTGGAAGATAGACTTAGTCAACCATATGGATCCGTGTAAGGTCATTACTTCTGCTAACAAATTGCCCTCATCATTATATAAATTATGAAAGTGGTAACCTCTCTTTACTAGACTAGCCACCTCACTCTGTAGCC
This sequence comes from Cherax destructor, assembly GCA_009830355.1. Taxonomy (NCBI): domain Eukaryota; kingdom Metazoa; phylum Arthropoda; class Malacostraca; order Decapoda; family Parastacidae; genus Cherax; species Cherax destructor. Next base: position 102,358 of record WNWK01002012.1, on the reverse strand, counting down.
CTCTAGATTTTTTTCCCAGTGAGAAGTGCCTGGTAATTTGATAATTTATTATATTCTGACCTGTGTTTTGTTGGAAGAATTATGAGGATGCGAATGCATAAATTTTATTTCTAAAAGGAAATGTCTTAAGTTAATTTGCATGATGATAATGCCCATTGTGATAAGATATACAGCTGTATTAAGTTAACTGCTTCCGCTTACCAAGAAAGTTGGAAGGTAGACATCCGTGCCCACTAGGAAGATCTCTACATGGGTGCGTATCTTAGGTAAAAGTAACTGATGTAGAAGTAGCAGAAACTTAATAAACTCAACTAATAGTTGAGTTTATTCAGTTTCTGCTACTAGCAATTACTATTAGATTTAACTAATAGTTGAGTTTATTCGTTTGTTTACTAAACGAGATTTTAAAGTACATATAACCCGATCTGGCTTTTTTCACATGAGTTTTGAACTGAATTTCTCTCTTCTAGTTATTTCCGTAACGTCAGAATAAAAACCTCACGGTTATCTCCTGATTCCGGTTCGGTTTCTGCTACTTTCTAAACCAGTTACTTCTACCTAAAATTCGTACCCATGTGGAGATCTACCTTGTGGGCAGGGATGTCTGCCTCCCAAGTTTCTTAGTAAGCGGTCTTGGTTACTGACTGGACGGGGGTCTGCAGTCACTTTCTTCCTCTTGATGCAACGGACCTATCCAAATTTTGTGTGTGACCTAAGTTTACCCCTCTGGTGACAGGAGGGTCATATCTCCTAGCATATATAATTTTGTCGACTTTGTAATTAGTCCTTTGATCACATCTGGTATGATGACAGGGGCCTGACTTTGTCTTCTAGTAATTTGTTTACTATCATGTGTAACTGCTTTTGCCTGCTACTGAAGGCGACTTGTGATATTTCTGAGCAAGTCTGACCAGGATGTTGCATTTGGCATACTGTTTGTCTGGTGATGTGTTGGCGAGGGGGTCAGCTGTACACTGTTGACCTGTACACTGTGATATCAACAGTGCTCTGTTGGTCTGGTTCTGATCTCTGCTATCGTTTGTGGTCGGTCGATGTTGGAGAGTGACAGGAAATTATGAAAGTTTACGTTCAACTGGCCATTTACTGTGTTTAACCACCTGTTTCTTTGATGTATTCCGTCCTTTTTGATTGAACAGACTGCTGTTGACGAACGTCCTTCCCCACAGAATGTACCCTTCGATTTATCTTTATTACAATATACTTTTCTATCCGGGTCTCCACAGATATACAGACATTTTCAATGAAGCAATGTCCAGTAGCGTGACCAGATTTAAAACATTTAATATGTTGTGTGATTTCATAATACTCTTCCTTTGACACACTGTTAGCATGATCTATATCTTTGACTTCCAATTTTAACTGCCTTCAGCTCCACAACTGCTACGTTGATCCATTTTAAATGTCTTCCTGTGTGAGTGGGGCCAATATGCTGTATTTGTTAATAAATACTGTGCATTCAGTCATGAATACATCTGGTGGTGCAGAAATGGTTTTTTCTCCTTCACTTCAGCCGTGGTTTCTGGGTTAAGCAACAATTTGAGCTCCTCTTCGTTTGATAAAATTATTATCGAGCTTTTTATAACTTTCAGTACATCTAATGATGCCATTTCTATAATATTATCCAAAATTCCTGAAATCTCCTTATCCATTTTCGTAATCCCTTCAACAAGAATTCTGCTTCTTAGTGCCATGTAATACTATGTGTGCTGGTGCTGGGTAGTAGTGAGGAGAGACAGTTTAACTGTTGAATGGTGAACTATAGCTGCCTCACATCAAAAATGCAGAGGATTAAGTCTTGGCATCTTTCCAGACCAACATGGCGTCTTCTGGACCAATGCTACGTCTTTCCAAACAATCATGCCTTCTTTCCAGATAAATATTGCGTCTTTCCATATCAACATGGCATCTTTCCGGACTAAGACATGTGGAGTCACTCTTCTTGCAGGTTGGATAGGAATTGGGGGAACTGAGAAAAGACGAGAAGGGAAGGGGATAGAGGATGGAGGAGTGGAGTACAAGAGGAGATTTGGTGAGAGGGAAATGTGGTGGAAGGAGGGGGTGAAGGGAGGGAAACGTGGTGAGAGAAGGAAGAGGTGATGAAGGGGTAGGGTGGGTTGGAGGTAATAGGGGGCCAAGGAGGTCTCCTCCAAACATTATACATTAGCTGAACCTTAAAACTCCAAGCATTACGGAGTTGCTTTAAGTGCTTTGCCCGTGTATTTAATGGTGAGGGCACAACTAAGGTTCTCCAAACTTTTCCTTACTGCGCCCTGGGACCTACTGCATGCTGCTTCTGGGACCTGGGACCTACTGCATGCTGCTTCTGGGACCTGGGACCTACTGCATGTTGCTTCTGGGACCTGGGACCTACTGCATGTTACTTTTGGAACCTGAGACCTACTGCATATTGCTTCTGGGACCTGGGATCTACTGAATGTTGCTTCTGGGACCTGGGACCTACTGCATGTTACTTTTGGAACCTGGGACCTACTGCATGTTGCTTCTGGGACCTGGGACCTACTGCATGTTACTTTTGGAACCTGGGACCTACTGCATATTGCTTCTGGGACCTGGGACCTACTGCATGTTGCTTCTGGGACCTGGGACCTACTGCATGTTGCTTCTGGGACCTAGGACCTACTGCTTGTTACTTTTGGGACGTACTGCACGTTACTTCTGGAACCTGGGACCTACTGCATGTTGCTTCTAGGACCTGGGACCAGCTTCTCCTGGTACCTGGAACCAGTTCGTCCTGTGGGGAACTATAATGTCTTCCCACACCTGAAAATTAATCGCCCTGTGCAATGTATTATATAATTCTGATTTAGAGTATGCAACGTGTTCTCCTTGGATAATTAAACCTGTCTCTTCTTGGATATGAAATGTACTTTCTCTCTCTCTCTCTCTCTGTAGTTTACCTGTAGTCGATTCCAGAGCTCGCGTGGCCTCACTGATAATATAATCAATAAAGGTGTTGGTGCTAGCCACATGCACAGCCTTTTTTTTTTATTAAGATCTAAAACTGTCTCATCGTTATAATGCATTGTATCTCCTATAAGCCGAACATAAATTAAAAGAGTAAATCTTCCATCTAGGGCTTGGCCTCCCTGAATTCTCAGGTTTACTCTCCCTAAATACAACTACACGCAAACGGAGAGGAAAAATATTTAGCGTCAGGTTGAAATGCTATATTCTTTGCTTGTAATTTGAGCAGAGGTAGAGTAATATTATATTCCATTGCTCTTAAATCTCTTATTCATTTCCCCTGGGGAATCTTACTTCCTGAAGCTCATTTTCTTCTGAGTTCTGAAGTCGGTGCCTCCCCTGTATGTATTCTTTCTGAGAAGGTACTACTTTGCTGCCTTCCATATATGTCTTCAAACTGGAAGCCAATTCTCGCTACCTCCACTGCCTATATTACTCCTTTATTTCGTTTGTCTGTCTGTATTTCTCTCTCTCTCTCCCTCCCACTTCTTTTACCCTGTCATCACTTTAATCTTCAATCCGTTTCCCCCAAGAAATGAACATCAAAATACAAATTTCGTCCGTTTTGTTCAGGTTCAGTAATTGCAGATGTGATCATGTAAGGACCCTCACAACATCAATGCAATCATGTGAGGACCCTCGTAACATCAACGGGGTTATAGTGGGATATACTGCAGCAATAACAACCATTCAGTAGTATGTATAAAGTCTTTAGAGAGAGAGAGCAAAGTTCTCAGTTCTCAGGAGAGTTATTTTCTTGGACTGATGCTATTGCTGTTGTTGTTGCTTGTTTTGCTTCTCATGTCTGATATCGTTGGTGCTACTGCTAGTCTTGCTGCAGTTACCGTTGCCACTGTTGCTACAGTTGTTGCTGATGCCGCTGCTGCTGTTGCTGTTGATGCTGCTACGCTGGCGCTGCTGATTTTGATGTCACTGTTGCTGACGCTAATGATACTGTATGTTTCACCTGATGATATTAATGCTGTTTTTGTCGTTGCTGTTGCTTCTACTCATGCTGTTGCAGCTGATGCTATTGATGCCGTTATTGCTATTGCTGCTACTGATACTGTTGCTGCTAATGCTGCTATTTCAGGTGATGTTATTGTTGTTGCTAGTGCTGTTGTTGCTATTACCGATGTAGTTGCTTCTAATTCTGATGTTGCTACTACTTATGCAGTTGCTGCTGTTGTTATTGCTGCTAATGCTGCTGCTGCTACTGATGCTGTTGCAGCTGAACCTATTGATGCTGATAATGTTCTTGTTGGTGCTACTGATAGTGGTGGTGGTGATCCTGTTGTTTTTGCTGATGCTGCATATCTCTCCCCGATACCTTTCATTCCAGCTACTTAAAATCATCTACTGAGTTATATTCTAAAATCTCTAGACAAGAGTTTCTGCTCTGTTACATTTTTGTTCAAGTGTACAACTCTGGTGGGCAACTCTGCATGTATTGTGGTACAATAAAGAAAATACTAACCCCACAAGGACCCAATGGAAATAAGTCGCTTATACCTTTTGGATTATTCTAGGTAATGTACACATATGTTACTAACTTACTATGTATAATAATTTGTGTAACTGTATTTATGTGAACCTGTACCTAAGTAAAGTTAACCTACACATTCACAGCACTACGCTTCCTCCCTCCCCACCAAACACTCACTCATTCACATTATTACTGTTATTACATTGACGGGGAAGCGCTGAGAACAATACGGAGCCAGGAGAATGGGAGGAAATCAAGGTTTGACTCAGAGAAGAGGAGGCAGCTCTAATTCCTTGGATGAGGAGCTCTTCGCCGGCATCAAGGCACCCCACTTTGAAGCACCACTGCTACACAACCCCCCCCACCCACGTATACTAACCAACACTACGTTCTGTCTCATGCGCTACCCTCCTTCCCTCCCGTCAAGAAGCTGGAAAACATAAGAGATCTGCAGCGAGACTACTCCCGGAGCTGAGAGGAATATGCTATGACGAGAGGCTAAAGGAGCTAAATCTGACGGCACTGGAGGGCAGAAGGACCAGGTGGGACATGATAACGACGTACAAAATACTAAGAGGAACTGATAGAGTGAATAGCGGCAGATTGTTCAGGAAGTGGACAACAAGAACACGAGGGCATAACTGGAAGTTAAAAAGCAGAGATGAGGCACAGGGATGTCAGGAAGTATTTTCTCAGCCTCAGAGTAATCAAGATGTGAAACGACCTGGACAGTGTAGACAGAGGTAAATGTAGGATCCATACATATCTTTAAGAAAAGGTATGATAGGGTTCATGATGCCAAGAAAGGGAACTTTTTAACGGCCAACGGAGAGGAGGGGCCAGGACCTGAGACTCAACCCCGAATATCACATAGGCGAGTACGTACACACACACACGGGGTACGACAGAGCTCTTAGAACAAGGCGTGAACCTAGTAGCGACCAGAGAAGAGGCGGTGCCAGGAACTGCAAATCGACCAATGCATCCACAAATAGGTGAGTACCCACTGTACTGGCGCCCTCTACACCTGCCTCTTTCCTCCATAAATCATCATTAACGAAAATTTGCATCACGCCTCTCCAGCACACCCTCACTACCTCACTTACCATTATTCCCCTCATGCTTCGCTCCCTAACACTTCCCATTTTCCCTTCGGTCATCCCCAACACCCCTTACCCTCTCCTACACTGCTCGTCTTAACTTTCTCTCCCCTTATCTTCCTCCTCCTACCTGCCAATCACCGTTCATCAATATTCTCCAGGAGTAGCCTGGATGAAAGGTAAGAAATACATACTTAAAGCCCTGGGCGTACGTTCTACATCCACATGTAAGATCGTGTAGGTTTTAAAGTGGATGGAAGGTTGTGGAGAGTAGTGGAAGTGGATGGTCATGGAGAGTACCGGAGATGGATACTCGTGGAGAGTACTGGAGGTGGATGGTCGTGGGAAGTACTGGAGGTGGATGGTCGTGGAAAGTACTGGAGGTGGATGGTCGTGGAAAGTACTGGAGGTGGATGGTCGTGGAAAGTACTGGAGGTGGATGGTCGTGGAAAATACTAGAGGTGGATGGTCGTGGAAAGTACTGGAGGTGGATGGTCGTGGAGAGTACTGGAGGTGGATGGTCGTGGAAAATACTAGAGGTGGATGGTCGTGGAAAGTACTGGAGGTGGATGGTCGTGGAAAGTACTGGAGGTGGATGGTCGTGGAGAGTACTGGAGGTGGATGGTCGTGGAGAGTACTGGAGGTGGATGGTCGTGGAGAGTACTGGAGGTGGATGGTCGTGGAGAGTACTGGTGGTGGATGGTCGTGGAGGAATTCAAGTGGATGGAGGTTGGAGGAGGGTTGAGGTGTCAAGAGTGTCTGCGGTTGGTTATGGAAACTTCTGAGAGGCAGCAAATCTTTGAGATTAATGGGAAATGGTAAAAGGTTTTGATTATACCTAACAGACGCTGATAGCAGCAAGACAAGTAATGTATCAGTAGTCTTTCTATAAAGTTTGCCACCACCAAAACATTATCAGAGTTAATCAAGCTACCGCTGAAGGCTGACGGCAAAAACTATCTATTTCTTGCTAAGATGATTTTTATGAAGGTACCGAAGGTAAGAAAACTTTCCACAGCTACAGTTAGAGCTTTGAGAGAGAGAGACAGAGACAGAGACAGAGGAGACAGAGAGAGAGACAGAGAGAGAGAGAGAGAGAGAGAGAGAGAGAGAGAGAGAGAGAGAGAGAGAGAGACAGAGAGAGAGAGAGAGAGAGAGAGAGAGAGAGAGAGAGAGAGAGAGACGAGAGAGACAGAGAGAGAGAAGAGAAGAGACAGAGACAGAGAGAGAGAGAGAGAGAGAGAGAGAGAGAGAGAGAGAGAGACAGAGAGACAGAGAGAGACAGAGATAGACAGAGACAGAGAGACAGATAGAGACAGAGAGAGAGAGAGAGACAGAGAGAGAGAGAGAGAGAGAGAGAGAGAAAGAGAGAGAGAGAGAGGTCTTTGTAGGTTCTTCAAAGACCTTTTGAAATATCTGACGTAATGATGCAAGATGTAGGGGGCATGTATGCTTGTTAAATACCGAGCACACTGTCTACCTGCTGTCAAAACAGCCTTCACTTACTGTCCAGTCACTGTTTACTCATGCGACACTCCCTGTCCAGCCACTATCAACTGAGGCTTTACTCGCTGTCCAGCCACTATTCGACGAGGCTTCAATCACTGTCAACTGAGGTTTCATTCACTAGCCATTCTCCGCTGAGGCTTCACCCCTCTGTCCAGCCACTGTCCACTGAGGCCTCACCCAGTGTCCAGCGTGTACTCTGGACACAAGCTACCTGGAACACCTTCCACACAATCGCATTTACTCCTCGGCTGAAAGCTGCAGAAACTAAAATATGTTAACTTTTAAAAATGGATTTCCAGTGCCGAACGTTCGTAAAAAAAAAATAAAGAAATCCATATTTACCGTCGACTATTTTCGGAAAAGATACTTCGTTAGCTAAACATTTATACCCCAAAAAGTTTCGAGTGTTTCAATTCACCAGCGTATATTTCAAAGCTTCGATGTTTTCAAAACATTTTCCCCATCACTCGTCCGAAACCATTTCAAATCCTGTATTGCCCAGTCGTTACATAAACTTCAGCTTCTTCAATACAGCTCCATTTTTCTTTCTTTCAAGACTCTTTGAGCGATTACTGAATTGAAAGAGCCTCAACTCCTTTTTGACTCGCGATTGTCTCGGCTTTACCCAGAGATTGTAAGAGCGGAAGAGAGGAGGGAGGTAAAAAAAAAACTTTCTGCACTTCCATTGTGATTCTTAAATGAGAAGCAGCGAACTCGCTCATCACCTCAAGCTTTCAGTGTGGCATGGACGCGGAGAGTAGATCCCTGCATCGACAGCGTGGGGAGGGCAAGGGAAGAGCACGAGAGAAAAAAAAGGAAGAGGAAGATGAAGAGGAGCAGCGAAAGAGAGGAAAGAAAAACAGAATTAGGAAGAAGAGGTGGGGAATGAAGAAGACGAGTACATGGAAAGGGCGGATAGCAGAAGACACTTAAAGTCACAAAGGTTAGCTACTGAGAGAACTGAAATACCGTTGTTGTGACAGTTTAGATAAAACATCAGAACAGTAAATCACAAGATTCTCTCCACTTCCTTCAGAACAATCCCAGGATCCAGCAGGTAGGGATACCTACAGCGGCTAACGGATTATTTTTTCTTCCTATAAGCTCTTCCAGTGTTTCCTTGTAATAATTGATAATGCCCCTTCGAATTGGCTTCTAACTTTTAACATTGGTGAGTTCTAAAAGAACTGGATTCAAATTGGCCCGTGTAAATCTTAATTTGCCAATTTTATTAAACGAATTGGGATTTTGGTTTCCACGCGAAAATTGGTGAATGCTTCGTCTAATTGGCTTCAAACTTTCAACGCTGGTGCTTCGTGCTACGTAGGTGCTAATTTACAAATTTTCTTGAAGACTTTGAGAAAACTGAGATATTGGTTTCCATACGAAAAATTGTAAATGTTTCTTGTGATCAGCTTCAAAGGATCAGTGCTCTTGTGTCCTAGAGGATTTGGACTTATTGGACTGTGTACGTGGCAATTTTCCCAACATTCTTTTAACCTCTCAGACGTGCTTACCTGGCACCTCTGGTTGGCATGCTACTTGCAGTTTCTTGAAAAAATCTTAGACTTGTATGAAATTTGAATTTTCAACAATCAAATTTAGAAAAGTGAGCCTATCAAACAAAATATATACATAATAGTTTCAATGAAGATTTGATTAATTCCTGTTTCTATCATTACATTTAGGAATTTCGACTATTTATAAAAGTTGCATTTGATATTTATTGAGTGTAGTGAATGACATGAGTAGATGCGCAACTTTCTGAGTCTTGCTGCTATTTATATTTGTAATAATATTGGTAGAATTACCGACAATATGTTAAGTAAAAGGACACAAATGCAACTAATGTGACATTTTATTGTGGCAACGTTTCGCTCTCCAGGAGCTTTTTCAAGCCGTTACAAGCGATACATGGACACAGAGCGTATATATATACTCTCAAAGTGAGGTGTAATACTAGTAATACTTCTACCACCACTAGTATTACACCTCACTTTGAGAGTATATATATACGCTCTGTGTCCATGTATCGCTTGTAACGGCTTGAAAAAGCTCGTGGAGAGCGAAACGTTGCCACAATAAAATGTCACATTAGTTGCATTTGTGTCCTTTTACTTAACATATTATATTTGGCTGTGTTAGTGCACAATTTTCATTGTATAGACTGGAATGAGTTTCATTTCCTGGCTCACTTAAGAGTGTTGACCTACAGTTTCTGGGCCATTTTGAAGGTGTTAAGTTACAGATCTTAGTTTATTTTGTATCCGGCTACATTTGGAAGCTCCGTTTCGCCCTGCACTATTCCAGTAGCCTGGGTTGAGGTACAAAAGACTGGGTTATAGGGATGCTCAGGATACTTTCCCAAGTTCCAGCAGACACCAAAACACATCTGGTTCTTATAGTTTTTCTAAAGTTTCTTTTAGCGACAATAACGTAGAGGCTTTATAGCTTTTCTCTACACATTCACGAGTTTATAATTTTTTGTGGAATTTTGGCACCAAAATTGTAGTAGCGTCAGATTTCTTTCTGGTGTGTTATGTAGAGAATGAGACAGAAGAGAAACACACACACACACACCTACACACACCTACATACACACACACCTACATACACACACACCTACACACACACACACACCTACACACACACCTACACACACATGGCATGTATAACAGGAAGGGCACTGCAATGGATCAGAGAATACCTGACAGGGAGGCAACAACGGGTCATGGTACGTGACGAGGTATCACAGTGGGCGCCTGTGACGAGCGGTACAGCCCACAGGGTCAGTCCTAGAACCAGTGCTATTCTTGGTATATGTGAATGACATGACGGACGGGATAGACTCAGAAGTGTCCCTGTTCGCAGATGATGTGAAGTTAATGAGGAGAATTAAATCAGATGAGGATCAGGCAGGACTTCAAAGAGACCTGGACATGCTAGACACCTGGTCCAGCAACTGGCTTCTCGAAGATCGGGGAAGGGCAAAGAAGACCGCAGACAGAGTATAGGCTAGGTGGCCAAAGACTGCAATCCTCGCTCAAGGAGAAAGATCTTGGGGTGAGTATAACCCCAAGCACGTCTCCGGAAGCACACATCAACCAGATAACTGCTGCAGCATACGGGCGCCTGGCAAACCTGAGAATAGCGTTCTGATACCTTATTAAGGAATCGTTCAAGACACTGTACACCGTGTACGTCAGGCCCATACTGGAGTATGTAGCACCAATTTGGAACCAATACCTGGTCAAGCACGTCAAGAAATTAGAGAAAGTGTAAAGGTTTGCGACAAGGTTAGTTCCAGAGCTAAGGGGAATATCCTACGAAGAAAGGTTAAGGGAAATCGGCCTGACAACACTGGAGGACAGGAGGGTTAGGGGAGACATGATAACATACAAAATACTGCGTGGAATAGACAAAGTGGATAGAGACAGGATGTTCCAGAGAGGGGACACAGAAACAAGGGATCACACTTGGAAGTTGAAGACTCAGATGAGTCAAAGGGATGTTAGGAAATATTTCTTCAGCCATAGAGTAGTCAGGAAGTGGAATAGTCTAGCAAGTGATGTAGTGGAGGCAGGAACCATATATAGCTTTAAGACGAGGTATGATAAAGCTCATGGAGCAGGGAGAGAGGGGACCCAGTAGCGATCAGTGAAGAGGCGGGGCCAGGAGCCGAGTCTCGACCCCTGCAAGCACAATTAGGTAAGTACACCTACACACACACCACACACACACACACACATACACCTACACACACACACACACACACACACACACAAGCACGCATATACAACAGGCCTAGTGTCTAATCGACATGAGCCTAGGACAAAATGGTAACTGACACACATGCGAGTGCGCACACACACCGTTCAATAATACATAAATCGCACTCTACCTTCAGTCTAAACCCAGCAGGGTGACCTTTTCTTAGGCTAGTCGGCAGTGTCCCTCCTCGTTTACTATCATGTCTCTCTCATGTATTACCTTCATCACTCAACCCCCCACTCCTCCCACCCATCCTCTCTCCCCTCCACTCCCACTCTACCATCCCCGTCCACCCCCTCTACTCCGCTCCAATCCGTCCTCCTAAATTCTAATTCAATTTCTCACATACTGTTTTCATCAAATTTCTCGTTGACGCTATTCACGTTATGTTATGTTGGGTTAAATTAGGTTAGACTGTCGTCTATTAATAAAAATTATCCAATTAACAACGCCAGTAAATGAAATATTACGAAGCTATAAAAATATGAAACGTGAACATACGACGGGGGACCCAGCGAGCTCACTCTGCCATGCACAGGCAGTTAGTTACTTCTGAAATACTGACTATAGGATGATGAGTGTCCTCACCCACTCCCCCCTCTTCTCTCTCTCTCTCTCTCACACACATAAACCAGCACATACTACCTTCCTACCTGGAGGGAGTTCCGGGGGTCAACGCCCCTTCGGCCTGCTCCATGACTAGGCCTCACGGTGAATCAGTGCCCGATCAATCAGGATGTTACTGCTAGCACACGTAAGCTAACATACGAACCACAGCCAGGCTGGTCAGGCAATGACTAAGTATCGGTCCAGTTCCCTCTTGAAAACATATACGAGTCTATTGATAATTCCCCTTATGTATGGTGGGAGGCTCTTGAATAGCTTTGGGCCCCTGACACTTACTGTGTTTTCTCTTAGCTTAATCACAACATCCTTGCTTTTCATTTGGAGAATGTTGTATCGTCTGCAGAGTCTTCTGATTTCATTGGGTGTGATTTCTATGTTCAGAATTCGAACCAGTCCCTCTAGGATTTTCCAGGTATAAATTATGATGTATCTTTCTCGCCTGTGCTCTAAGGAATACAGGTCTAGAGCCTTCAAACGTTTCCAGTAATTGAGGTGCTTTACTGAACGCATATGTGCAGTGAAGGTCCTCTTTACATTCTCCAAATCTGCAATTTTGCCTGCCTTGAAAGGGGCTGTTAGTATACAGCAGTATTCCAGCCTTTATAGAACAAGTGACTTAAAGAGGATCATCAGTGGTTTGACATCCCTCGTTTTAAAGGTTCTCATTATCCATCCTATCATTTTCCTCGCAGTTGTGATAGTAACACTGTTGTGGTCCTTGCGGGTGAGATCTGACATGACTACTCTTAATTAAGTCTTTCTTAACATAAGTTTTTCGCTCTACTGTGTTTAGAATTTGTCTTGTACTCTGTTCCAGCTTTCAGTTCCGCTTGTTTTCCATAACGGAGTAGCTGGAATTTGTCCTCATTGAACATATTGTTTACAGCTGCCCACTGGAAGACTTGGCTTATTTCCGCTTCAAAATTAACAGTGTCCTCAAATAGACGACGATTTCATGCAAATTCGAGTATCGCCTGCAAAGGAAGACACGGTGCTATGGTTTACATCTCCGTCTATGTCGGATATGAAGATGAGGAAAAGGTGGGGGCGAGTACTGTATCTTGTGGAACAGAGCTTTTCACTGTGTCAGCCTCTGACCTAACTCTGTTTACTATTACTCTTCGTATTCTCTTTAGTAGAAAGTTAAAAATCCATCTGCCCACTTTGCTATCAGTACATTCTGGAAGGGATGGTTGTCAATAACAGCCAACTTTGTGTATGTTGCCATAATTCCATGACTTGGGTCACCTGGCAATGTGATGCTCCTATCACCACCCTGCAATCCCCTTCCTGTGCAATGCAACTTATGCAAGCCACACCGTTACCATCGTAGTTTCGTCGAGCACAAATTTGGCTCTCTTGTGTGTGTGTACTCACCTAGTTGTGGTTGCAGAGGTCGAGTCACAGCTCCTGCCCCCGCCTCTTCACTGGCCGCTATTCGGTCACTCTACCCGCTCCATGAGCTTTATCATATCTCTCCTTAAAGCTATGTATGGATCCTGCCTCCACTACATCACTTCCCACACTATTCCACTTCCTGACAACTCTGTGACTGAAGAAATAATTCCTAACATCCCTGTGGTTCATCTGAGTCTTTAACTTCCAACTGTTACCCCTTGTTGCTGTGTCCCATCTCTGGAACATTCTGTCTCTGTCCACTTTGTCAATTCCTCTCAGTATCTTATATGTTGTTATCATATCCCCTCTATCTCTCATGTCTTTCAGTGTCGTCAGGTCGATTTCCCGTAACCTCTCCTCGTAGGACATACTCCTTAGCTCCAGGACTAGTCTTGTTACAAACCTTTGCACTTTCTCTAGTTTCCCTACATGCTTGGCTAGGTGAGGGTTCCAAACTGGTGCTGCATACTCCAGCATGGGCCTAACGTACACCGTGTACAGGGCCCTGAATGACTCCTTATTAAGATGTCGTAATGCTGTTTTTAGGTTTGCCAGGCGCCCATATGCTGCAGCAGTTATTTGGTTGATGTGCGCCTCAGGAGATGTGCCCGGTGTTATACTCACCCCAAGATCCTTTTCCTTGAGTGAGGTTTGTAGTCTCTGGCCCCCTAGACTGTACTCCGTCTGTGGTCTTCTTTGCCCTTCCCCAATCTTCATGACTTTGCACTTGGTGGGGTTGAATTCCAGGAGCCAGTTGCTGGACCAGGCCTGCAGCCTGTCCAGATCCCTTTGTAGTTCTGCCTGGTATGTGTGTGTGCGTGTGTGTGTGTGTGAAAGTTCAAAGTGATGTCCGTGGCATTTCAAGATGTCCGTGGCAGTTGAGGGTGACGCTTGACACGGACGAGGGTCCCATCATTTGGGAAGTCTTCCCAGGGGGACTTGATCAGGGGACTGATGCCTCCTTAACCACCGCAGCTGGGTAATTTTGCAAAGTGATTTGAGTCTACTAACATCCTCAACGATTCACACATGTTACGCCAGTTTCACCTCACATATCACGTGAGTGTTACGCCTTTTTCGCCTCTGTCACAGGTTTCACAAGTGTAACATAACATGTATAAGCAATTATTCTGAAGACATCACATCTACGTCATCACCCTTACGTCACATGTATCAATTTATCTCTACGTCATCACTCTTGCGTCAGTACATCACTCTCATCTCAGTACCACTACATCACTACTACGTTATCAACTTCATATTCCTGTTCCTACTTCATCTATATACGGGGGTCTCGTGCCCTTTGTTTACCACCTTAAGACTCGTCTGTGGTCTTAACTTTCACCCTCTTACCAATGTGCCTCGCATTTCAGTGTATAGAAGCTGTCCTAACTGCTGTCAGCAACACTATCCATCAAAAGTCCGTATATTATCCATTCTGGAGACCGCTGTGATGTTATGATGTTGACGGGTCCTTCTCAAACCCAACCCATCTAGCTACAACTGTACTACTACTACTACCCACCCGACCTTCCACTTGACTCCTGCCACTATAAATATTCGTTTCTTAGTTATCTCTGTATTAGGAGTGAAGAAGCCACTCGTGGCGAAACGTTTCCTTTAATAAATGTCCTGAACTGTACGAAAATGTCTTTTTTCAGGTCCTTCTCTAAACCAACCATTCCCACCCACTTGTCCAGCTTTTTCCCAATGCTTCCCAAGAATTAGCTTCAATACCTCAGGTACTAATCAAATCTAGCCCTTCTCACTCATGTATCTGTCCAATCTCTTTAAAACTACCCAAGGTGTTAGTCTCTTACCCTACTCGGAAGATTGTTCCACGTATCGACAACTCTGAAAACCAATACTCATTTATGTCCTTTCTAAATCTAAATATATCTAACTTAAATCCATTATTTCTGGTTCTTACTTGACTCTGAAAATCACGAGGGTCACGCTAACTATTCTGGGCTACCCTACCAATCACCTGAAGTGTACGGGAAAGGGCAAGAGGGTAAGGGAATAAATAACAGGTGGTAAGGGATGGTGAGGGAGTGGAGGATGTTGGGAGGGGAGGGGTCGAGGAGGAAAGGAGAGTTACATTAATATTTTATGTCAGCAAAAGATGGAAAAAAAAAGTTGACAGCCTAAAGAGTCACCCAGAGTTAATGGGATATCGCAAGAAGGGAGTCTGCTGGCCAAGATTCTTTATTTTTGTGTTGAATGATGTGGGCGTGAGTAGGGACGTGGGTGTGGGTGTAGGTGGGCATGAGTAATTATAGGTGTGGACGTGAGATTTGCCCGTGAGGTGTATGGGTGAACGTAGGTTGCTGTGTGGGTAGGGGTATGCCTGTGAGGTGTATGGGTGAACGTAGGTTGCTGTGTCGGTGGGGGTATGCCTGTGAGGTGTATGGGGTGAACGTAAGTAGCAGTGTGAGTGGGGGTATGCCTGCGGGAGTGGGCATCAATGTTGGTAAGTGAGGCGAGGTCTGGGAAAGGAACAAACTTAAATATTTAAGTATAGACATCCAACAAAATTTAATTAATCACTCAATCGATCTCTCTTTCTCTCTCTCTCAAACACAGGTGCTGTGAATCGACCCCTGCAACTACATATAGGTAAATACACATACACTTGTAACTTTTCCCTCTTCTCGGCAACACTGAGCAATATTTTCTTGTTCTAGGTATCTCCAAAAGCCTTTAACAAAGTTGTCCTCAAGAGATCCCCCTCCCAACTTTCTTTACGCTTTTCTACTTCTCCAGCAACTTTCTTATCCTGCTTCTATTTAAACATCCTCCTCTACGTGATTCTAATTCAACTTGGTTCCACTTCTGCCCTTGGTCTACAGTATCCTCAGGAACGTTGTAAATATCATCTCTTAATTACTTTCTCAATACACTTAATATTCCCCTCCCCACCACCACCCAGCTCTCTCTTTCACATCTCAACATTTTCTCTTCAAAAGTAAAACAAATAAATAAATGAGTATAGTTAGATAGCGATTAGGTCTCGTGCTTAGATGAGAAATAATTATTATCTTGTATATTGATAAAAGTTTTACCAAAGGCATGAACGGAAGTGTCTACTTGCAGAGTACCTGGAGAGTGTTCCGGGGTTAACGCCCCTGCAGCCTGGTCCTAGAGCAGGCCTCGCGGTGGATGCTCTGATCAACCAGGCTGTTGGTGCCAGGTTGATCAGCAGGGCCATGGTTCCTATAATGGACATGTTGCTAGAACGAACACTCAAACTGATGAGGTTGTAAATCATAAAACCTGGTCTGGTACGTGGTCGTAGGGGGCGACGACCCCTGGAATCTACAACAGGTATATAACAGGTAAATGAACTTGAGGTCGGGAAGTGGGAAGAAGAGTATCTCTACTGTGAAAAAATGAAAGGGCAAGTTGCAGTTTGGTGGATCATTTGAGAGTGAAGTTCTTGAAGAATGAGACACTTATGCAACATATGGGAATCTTTATTGAGGAAACGTTTAGCCACACAGTGGCTTCATCAGTCCAATACAAAGAAGAACGGTGTAAAGAGAGGAGGAGTTTGAGGTAATAAGTCCCTCAACCTGGAATCGAAGTGTTCAGTTCATCAATCTCGAAGAAAGTACAGTATATGGTCGAAGTGGCTTATATACTGCAGTCAGGTGAATCGAAGCAGGAGAGGAGTCACAGTGGAACTATCCACTAGTATAAGTAGGTCTTCGTCCAAAGGTTGGACAAGTGTTGAAGAATTCCTTGTATGAAGATCCCATGATGCTGCAGTGTTTGACAGATGTGATAAATGGTTTAAAGTTCTTGCACTTCTGGAGAGACAGCTAGTGTGTGAGTGATGATGAATGTGTTTTCTTCTTTGAGTAAACCTACAATGAGAGGGTGCAGCCGATGGGTTAAAAACTGATGAATAAGACACGCGTGCAACACTTGAGTATTTTCATTGCTGAAAACGTTAGGGTAACGCAACAGCTTCTGGAGAAGAATACAGGCGAATGTAACACTGGAGACAGCACATATGAAGTAGATCTGAGGTGATCAGTTCCTCACCCTTTGTAGGAGATGGACAGTAACTCAAGCCTAAAAATAATTACTATTGTGATCATTTATACGCCGAACTCTGAAGACATCTTGAAGCTGAAGCGTTTAAAAAAGACTGCACAAAAATCCTAGATGAAAACACACACACACACCTACCTTCATTTTTTTGCTGGTGGGAGTAGGGTAATGGTGGGAGGTGAGTGGAAGTAGAGGGATGGAGTGATAGGGAGAGTGGGGGTGGAGGGATGGAACTCCATTTTACAGTTGTGATGAGTTTCCTGGTACAAATGAACTGGTTGCACCACTCTCCACCTGGGTCATTACTTGATAGAAAAAATATTTTGTGAAGCCATATTTTAAATTCAAATAAATTTAATTTTTAAGAGATTTTGTAATAATGAAATGAACAGCATTTACACACACACACACACATATATATATATATATATATATATATATATATATATATATATATATATATATATATATATATATATATATATATTTTTATTAACACATCGGCCGTTTCCCACCAAGGCAAGGTGGCCCGACAAAGAAAAAACTTTCATCATCATTCACTCCATCACTGTCTTGCCAGAGGCGTGCTTACACTACAGCTATAAAACTGCAACATTAACACCCCTCCTTCAGAGTGCCGGCACTGTACTTCCCCTCTCCAGGAATCAAGTCCGGTCTGCCGGTTTGCCTGAAACCCTTCATAAATGTTACCTTGCCTACACTCCAACACCACGTCAAGTCCTAAAAACCATTTGTCTCCATTCGCTCCTATGTAACACGCTCATACACGCTTGTTGGAAGTCCAAGCCCCTCGCACACAAAACCTCCTTTACCCCTCCCTCCAACCTTTCCTAGGCCGAACCCTACCCCGCCTTCCCTCCACTACAGATTTATACAAACTCGAAGTCATTCTATTTTGCTCCATCCTCTCTATATGTCCAAACCATCTCAACAACCCCTCCTCAGCTCTCTGGATAATAGTTTTGGTAATCCCACACCTCCTCCTAATCTCCAAACTACGGATTCTCTGCATTATATTCACACCACACATTGCCCTCAGACACGACATCTCCACTGCCACCAGTCTTCTCCTTGTTGCAACATTCACAACCCATGTCTCACACCCATGCAAGAGTGTTGGTATAACTATACTCTCATACATTCCCCTCTTTGCTTTCATGGATAAAGTTCTGTCTCCACAAGCTCCTCAGTGCACCACTCACCTTTTTCCCTCGTTAATTCTATGATTCACCTCATCCTTCATATACCCATCGGCTGACACATCCACTCCCAAATATTTGAACACATTCACCTCCATACTCCCTACCTCCAATCTGATATCCAATCTATTTTTTTGTTATCCTCATCACCTTACTCTTTCCTATACTAACTTTTAATTTCCTTCTTTTACACACCCTACCAAACTCATCCACCAACCTCTGCAACTTCTCTTCAGAATCCCCCAAAAGCACAGTGTCATCAGCAAAGAGCAACTGTGACAACTCTCACTTTGTGTTAGATTCTTTATCTTTTAACCCCACACCTCTTGCCAACACCCGAGCATTCACTTCTCTTACAACTCCATCTATAAATATATTAAACAACCACGGTGGCATCACACATCACTGTCTAAGGCCTACTTTTACTGGGAAATAATGTCCCTCTCGCCTACATACTCTAACCTGTGCCTCGTAAAAACTTTTCACCGCTTTCAATAACCTACCTCCTATTCCATACATTTGCACCATCTGCCACATTGCCCCCCTATCCACCCCATCATACGCCTTTTCCAAATCTATAAATGCCACAAACACCTCTTTACCCTTATCTAAATATTGTTCACCTATATGTTTCACTGAAAACACTTGGTCTACACACCCCCTACCCTTCCTAAAGCTTCCTTGTTCATCCGCTATCCTACTCCTAATTCTTTCAATAATAACTCTACCATACACTTTACCAGGTATACTCAACAGACTTATTCCCCTATAATTTTTACACTCTCTTTTGTCCCCTTTGCCTTTATACAAAGGAATTATGCATGCTCTCTGCCAATCCCTAGGTATCTTACCCTCTTCCATACATTTATTAAAGTCAGGTGGGGATATAGTTTTAGATTGGTTTTATATATATATATATATATATATATATATATATATATATATATATATATATATATATATATATATATATAATGTCGTGCCGATTAGGTAAAACTGGTCAATTAGCAAGAACTCATCTAAAATTAAGTCCTTTCTAAAATTTTCTCTTATACGTTTAAAGATATATTTTTTTTCATTTATGTTAATGTAAGAATTTATAATTTTGTACCAAGAGAAACTTTGAAAACCTACCTAACCTTATTACAACAAGCGCAATTTAATTTAGCCTAACCCTACTAAATATATTTTAGATACGTTAACATTAATTTAATAATAAACAAACACAACCAAATATATTTTTTTCGTTATGTTCAGAATGATTTTGGCGAAATTATTGCATACACAAATTTTCAAATGTCTTATATGGCAAGGTGAGCGTTGCTATTTAAGCCAAAATCGCAAGTTTTACCTAATTGGCACGACATATTATATATATATATGTCCAAACATTGTCTCTATGTCCACAGCAGGACTCCAACCTGCAAACTCTATCAGAGTAACCAGTACTTTACCACGGAGCTCCGTTGGAAAGTACTAGTTACTCTGATACAGAGTTTGCAGGTTCGAGTTCTGCTGTGGACGTAGAGACAATGTTTGTAAATAATTTCACCCGTTTGCGAATTGTTAAGCATATGTATATGTATATATATATATATATATATATATATATATATATATATATATATATATATATATATATATATATTTCTTCTTTCAACACTCCGACGGTATCCCACCGA